>JAECUM010049967.1:0-34368 GCA_016617855.1 Megalonaias nervosa | reverse complement strand
TCGAATTTATTTTTAGCACATGGGTGTCAAGTGTGAATTAATAACATAATCTGTCACCAGCAACACTTTGCTCCAGTTTGACACTGGACAGGAAATATTGCAAGCGGACACTAGCAATACTTTACTATAATCCGTCGCTAGCATTACATTGCTCCAATTTGACAATACAAATCCACTGCTACAGTCTGACACTAGCAAATCATTGCTCCAATATGATACGTGCACTATATTACTCCAATCTGACATTAGGATGCCACTGCTCCAGTCTGATACAGAAACGTACTGGCGCAATCATACACAAACAATACATTGCTCCAGTCAGACACAGAAACGTACTGCCTCAGTCTTACACCAGCAATACATTGCTCCAAACTGACACAAGAACGTACTGCCCCAATCTTACACTAGCAAAATATCGCTCCAGTCTGACACTAGCGAAGCACTGCTCCAGTCTGACACAGGAAATACTCTGCATCAATCTAACACTAGTAATCCCTTTGTTTAATTCCGCCAATAGTTATCCCCAGATCCAATCTCTCACTAGAAACGGACTGTTTTAATACTAACATTACATTGCTGCAGTCTGACACGAGACACACGCTGTTTTAGTTTAATACTAACATTATATTTATGTAGTCTGACACCAGAAACGCACTGTTTTAATGCTAACATTACATTTCTTTTGTCTGACATGAGACACACGCTGTTTTAATTTAATACTAACATTACATTTATGTAGACTGAATTCCAGAAACGTACTGTTTTAATATTAACATTACATTGCTGTAGCCTGACACGACACACACCCTGTTTTAATTTAATACTAGCATTACATTGCTATAGTCTGACACCAGAAACGCACTGTTTTAATACTAACATTACATTGCTGCAGTCTGACACGAGACACACGCTGTTTTAGTTTAATACTAACATTACATTTATGTAATCTGACATCAGAAACACACTGTTTTAATACTAACATTACGTTGCTGCAGTCTGACACCAGAAACGCACTGTTTTAAGACTAACATTACATTGATGTAGTCTGACACGAGACACACGCTGTTTTCATTTAATACTAACAAGTTATTCCTGTAGTCTGAAAATGAAACACACACTGTTTTAATTTAATACTAACACTGCATGTATGTAGTACGATACCAGAAACGGGCTGTTTTAATACTAACATTACATTTATGTAGTCTGACACCAGAAAGGCACTGTTTTAATTTAATACTAACAAGTCATTGCTGTAGTCTGACATGAGAAACACGCTGTTTTAATTTAATACTAACATTGCATTTATGTAATCTGACACCAGCAATGCACTCCTTTAATACTAGCATTACATGTAAGTAGTCTGACACCAGAAACGCATTGTTTTAATACCAACATTACATGTATGTAGTCTGACACTAGAAACGCACTGTTTTAATACTAACATTACAATTATGTAGTCTGGCACTAGCACCGCACTGTTTTAATTTAATACTAACAAGTCATTGCTGTAGTCGGACGTTAGGAACGCTCCGTTTTAATACTAACATTACACTGCTGTAGTGTGACACTGGAAATAATCAGCTCCAATCAAACGTTACCAATTCATTACAGAAATCTTCTGCTCCAGTCTGGCAATACCAACACATTTCTCCAGTCTGACAATGCCAATACATTGCTCCAGTCTGACCATACCAACACATTGCTCCTGTCTGAAAACATCGCTACATTAGATCAGTCTGTCAATATCAATACATTGCTCCAGTCTGAAGACATCGTTACGTTGGCTCAATCTTACACTAGTAAAACATTACTCCAGTCTGAAAACATCGTTATACTGGTTCAGTCTAACAATGTCAATACACTGCTCCAGTCTGAAGACCTCGTTACACTGGTTCAAATATGACAGTAGCAAAACGTCACTCATTTTGACACTAGATTTGCTTTGCTCAAATCTGAAACAGAAACGCGTTGATCCGATAAGACACTTGAGGCACAATTCTACAATCTGATACTAGAACGAATTGCTCGAATCTGACACTAGCAATACATTACTCCATTCTGGCGCTGGGAATACATTGCTCCAATCTGACACTAGCAATAAATTGCTCCAATCTGATACTATTAATAAATTGCTCCAATCTGACGCTAGCAATACATTACTTCAATCTAACACTAGCAAGTAAGGTCTCCAGGCTGACACTAGCAATGCATTGCTACGATCTGACACTAGCAATAAACTGATCCAATCTGACACTAGCAAATCATTACTTCAGTTAAACGTTTGCAGGATTTGAACCAGCACCATTCTCGTCACCAATCACAACGAAGACTCACTGAACATGGGTTAAATGATGGCGGCTAGATCGATATCATTGAACATGGGCTAAATGTAGCCATTAGACCGATATCACTGAGCATGGGTTAAATGTTGACATGCAGACCGCTACCACTGATGGTCTATAGTGACAGCTCGTCAATTACTGCAAAGCATCATTCACATTTCACATCAAACCAAACGCTTTTTTGAGAGAAACAAAGTAGCCTTGACGCAACTGGCAGATTCTCGCATCGACACTCAAACCAAAAAGCAAATCATTTTGAAACCTGCAGGTAGCGGTTGTCTAGGAGGTATCATCATTCGCTCCCTCTTAAAATGGGATCCCAATGCCCCCAAAGTCATCCCAAGAAAAGAGCCACTCCCCGACCCCAAGGTACCCAGAAGAAGAAAAAGAGCAGCGGGGTCAAGACCAGGTCACTGTCACAGAAAAAGAAAAGTCCTCAGAAAAGACCCCAGAAAACAGCTTCTACCCACAAGAGAGGTACTGCGGCCAGAACGCAACCTTACATCCCCAAGCCACGACCTGCAGCGAAAGTGACCACGTCTCCAGTAGCTTCAGGTTCTTCCACTTCTCCGTTGCTGGTGATGCCTGCCAAACCCGATTTAACACGCATCTTTCCTAATTTGATAAAAAATTGGAAACCCGCGTCTCCAAGAACTTCTCCCCCAGCGGTGACACCCTCCTCCTCTTTAGCTGCAGTGGCCGCTGCACACAAAGTACCTGCCCCCAAAATTAAAGTCCAAGAGAGATCGGGCATGTTACAGAGTTTACTTTATTTATCCAAGGAAGAACTGTCCCGATTTAGTCCTTTGCAAACCCCTTCAAGACGCGTGATGCCTGCTATGAAAATGATACAAAGAGCCGACAATCAGTGGCGACTCATTCCAGTATAAAATGACTTAAGGGCAAACTATGCGGATCAGTGTTTTTGTTGACTCGAACGCCCAAAGATGCCCCCTCGAAGAAGTGCACACCATTACCACCATCGTCGTTCTCCTGTCTAGAAAGGAAAAGGAAAAAGAAAAGGACAGTCTCGTCGTTTGACCGGACATCCGAAAAAACGCTTAGCCAGGCATCGACGTCATCCTCTGAAAAGACACACTCGTCGAAAGAAAAAGAGAAGCAACCATAGAGGAGGATTGCTTAGCGATTTTGGGCAAAAATTTGTAACATTTTTGACGAAGCGATAGTCCAAAAAAGATAAAAGGATGTGTGCCATCGACGTCAGTGTATTTTTGGTGTGGTCCCGGAACCAACAAAAAAAAAGATGTCACCCCCCAGAAGACATTCCTCTTCTACTTCCAAAGGAAAGAAAAAGAAAGGACTGCTTCCTCGTTTAGCCAAACACTGGGACGTGTTGTCCGTCCTGTCCAAAGCTTCTCCACCCATGCGAAAACAACTCATTCAAACCGCCTCCAAAGACGTCATCGATACCGTGTGCGAATGTTGTTTGAATGTCTTGAAAGGAACGAAAGCTTTGTCTAAACGTTAGAAAGAATGCTTAGCCAAGCATCGACACGTTCTTCGCCAAATGGTCCAAAAAAAAATCCCCATCCGTCAAAAGGAAAAGATGTTGGTGCAACGCGGAGGATTTTTATCCATGTTAGGACCTTTTGTCAAAGGAGTAGTGGGATCCATGTTGGGACTCCTGGGAGGTATTTTAAGATAAAAGGAGGATTGTGGAGATAAAAGATCTCAGACGTGACCATTGGAATCCAATGGAAGGACGAAAATGACTTTGGTGCCTTACAAACGATGGATGGAATAACATCGTTAGCAAGAACAACGGACTCCGCATTTACTTCCCAATCCTCATTTGACCGAAATCTACCAGATACAACACGAATTGAAATCGTTGATGGATCGCAGCGATTTATCAGAAACGGAAACATCTCAACAGTACAGTCAACTGTTGCAACGATTGCAACTCTTTCACCAGAAAGCTTTAGACGAAACAGCTCTACCAACTTTGAAAGATTTTAATGCCCTGATGAAAAGTCCATCACCAACACCGCCACCACCCCCAGCGGTCAAGACAGACGCAGCCCCACGGATGCCTGAAGAAGAGGAAGCACGAAAAGTCTTTCAAACACCGTTAGCAGCTCCGATCCCTAATAAGATTGCAGTGTCCTTGTTGACCCCGTCCCCTACACACCAACAAGAAGAATTTAAAGCTTGGGTTAAAAAGATGATGTCCACACTTCCCTCGACAGAAGTCAGAAAGAAAGAAGGGAAACAAGAAGTGAAAAAAGGAAAAACCAAAGCCATCCTATTAATACCACCGCCACCACTACCCTCGACTTCTAGTCCCGTGGCACATCGGACACGTACAACCACCCCATGCCCCATCCAGAGTAGCATCAGCGAAGAGTGGGTAACCTACTATAAAACGGAGAAGGTGTTAGCCAGCATTTACTACGATCGATCCCATCCTGCAGGTTACGGAGGAGTTCAGAAATTGTATCGTGCTGCCAAAACTCGACTGAAAAGTGTCCGTTTACCTCAAGTGCAACGATGGTTGCAAGAACAAGCCACGTACACTTGTACGCATTCGACGAAAATTTTCCAGAAGTCGCACCAGAGTGGAGGGCATTGATCATCAATGGCAAGCCGATTTAGCCGATGTCCCTCATTTGACCACCTTCAATCGTGGCTACAAATATTTGTTTTGTGTCATCGACGTCTTTTCCAAATTTGCTTGGGTCGTGCAACTGACTTCGAAATCGAGCACTGAGTTGGTGCGAGCCCTCCAACTGGTGTTGAAACAAAGTGGTCGTCACCCTCTTCCATGACAAACCGACAAAGGCACCGAATTTCTGAACCAAGCTCTCCAGAAAGAATTGAAGAAACATGACATTCATTTTTTCACCACCGAGAATCCCGAAACCAAAGCCAGCATCGTGGAACGTTTTCAACGCACCTTGAAAGAACGCATGTGGAAATATTTTACGCATCAACACACTCTCAAGCACATCGACGTCTTGCCTCACCTAGTCCAAACGTACAAACAATCTTACCATCGGATCATCGGGTGTGCTCCCCAAGAAGCGACTTCCGACAACGAAGTGACCATATCTTTAAGCGCCCGTTTGGTACGTCCCCGACTGTGACTTTCCCCAAGAAAGGTGCAGTGTTGACAGCAGTAGATTGTGTTCGCATTGGCGAAACCAAACGCACTTTCGGCAAAGGTTACTTGCCCAACTGGACCATCGAATTGTTTCGTGTCACTGGGCGTGTGCGTGGCCTTCATCCTGCCGTCTATAAATTGGAAGACACGATCGGGGAAGAGTTAAAAGGAACGTTTTACTTGCCCGAGTTACAACGCGTGACCAAAACAGAAGACGAAGTGTACGACGTCGAAAGCATTCTCAAATGAAGAACCCGTAAAGTAGGAAAACGACGTGTCAAAGGAGTCAAAGTACGTTGGAAAGGATATCCTCCCATATTTGATTCTTGGATCGACACTTCGCAAGTCATCGACTATAAAACGAAGTGACCATCATGCCCTTCAACACAGCCTCAGCCGCTACCACTGCAGTGACCACCCCTTCACCCAGTTCTTCTCTGCAAGATCTACAAAAACAACCCTTGTGGGTGTGGTGTGGAGAACGTGTGCCTAAAACGCAAATCGTCTTTTCTGCCAAATCTTTGTGGTGTATTGTGTCATCAGTGCTGCCATTGCCAATTTGAGTTTGCAACAAGGAGACAAACAATTGTGGACCATTTTACTCAGCAGTTGCATCGGTTACCTTCTTCCCAATCCTTCCCTGAAATATTCCTCTAACGGTAACAACGGGAGCCTTGCGTCCGAACGTCGGTCACCCTCCCAACAGTAACAATAACAATCACAATCCTCTTTTAGACACACCTCTGACCTCCAACGACCCCTCGGACACTGGAACTCTGGAATTATGACTAACCAATTTTACTTAACGTTACCCAGTGACAGTTCCATGGAGGTGTTTCCCCACAACACCTTGTGCTGTTTCACGGCCAAATTACCTCAAGCCATCCAATTGGATCTCGAAGCCCCATTGAGAAGTGGCTTTAGTAGAAATAATTCACCCAATACAAATCAGAAACATCATTGAAAATCAAAACACTTTTACGGTCGAAATTCATGACGAAAAAGTGCAACAAAAATTGGATGAACGAGTCACTGTAGGTGACTCTATTAAAACATAGGACCCCAAAACCAAACGGTCCAACTATTGGTTGAAAATTTCCCCAGGCCATTATTTTAGCGCCCAAAATTTGGTGAACACAATTGCTGCCAAGTTCAATGCCGTGTTTGGCAAAGCCTTGGAGAAAACCAAACGATGTGCCACGATCGAGTACCATAAAATAGCTCGTCGCCTACTGATGAAATTTTCAGAGGACAATGTGTTGGCCATTACATTTTGTCCTGAATTGTATGATATTTTGGGTTGAGACCCCAAGGAGATCAAGATTAAAAACGAGATACCAGCCATTACCGGCAACTTGGATTTTGCGAAATATTTTCGATTCCCTGTAGAAATGAACCAAGGACTGAATTTGATCTTTGTGTACTCCGATGTGGTGGAGTACAACATGGTGGGACACACCTCCGTACCGTTACTGTGTGTCATTCCTTTCAAAGTGGATTCTGCCACGAACGCTGACGAGGAAGGTGGAAAAACCTATCACGTTCACCGCGAATTTGTACATCCTCACTATTTGCCAGTCAGTAAGTCGTATTTCGACACTGTCAACATTACTATAAAAGGAGATCTGGGACAAAATATTCCATTCACCAAAGGGAAAGTCACAGTGAAACTCCATTTCGAAAGCGATTACTCTAAGGACTTGTAAGTCACGTATCCTGTGTACCAAGGAGTCGCTCGACAACGACAGCATGGTTTAGGAGATATGCTGAAATCTGCTTTCGTTCGGTGGTTCCCCTTTTGAAACCGATGGTGACACGGGGATTGCATTCCTTGAAAGATGCCGCGTTGACGCAAGACAAAGAATTTCTCCAAAATGTCATCATTGACAAACAAAATCCCAAAGAAGCTTTCTTGAGAGCAGGCAAAAATGTCTTGCTTCAAACTGGCAAAGATAGTTTTGGCCGACGAGAAACTCCTATAAATGCCCCGGACGCTGATGTGTCAGACATTCCTGCTTATCTGACGCCACAGCAAGGACAAGGCAGAAAGAGACGATGACGAAGACATCCCTTCAGAGGACTTCACACACCCAAAGCTAGAAAGAACAAGAAAAGTAGAACCGTCAGAGCCTTAGACGTTTTTGATTATTAAATCACAAACAGAGAGAAAGAAAAAATGATGCACCGAGAGTCTTGCGTCTGTTACAAGGCGGAACTGGATCTGTTTGCCATGCCACCACCATGATGCCGATGCAAGAATCCCAATGGGTAGAATTTCATCCTGTCTCCTCTTTGACGGATTCAGCTCCCATCGAATTTGAAATCAAAGGTCAGCCCGAAGATTACATCGATCTAAATATCAGTTACTTGTACCTGAAAGTCAAAGTGAACAAAATGGACGACAGAGTTCCAGAAGCCGATGCCAGAGTAGATCCCGTCAACAATTTCATGCATTCCTTGTTCAGCGAAGTGGATTTGTATTTGAATAACAAACTGGTCAGCAGTAGTATGGATACTTACCTTTACCGAGCGTACCTGGAAAATCTCTTGACGTACGGAAAAGAGGCCAAGAACACCCATCTGGATGCTTGCGTGGTTTGGAAACCTGAAACAACAGGCGAGGACAAGTTTGAAGACACAACCCTGACAGCTGACGACGATCCTCACAATGTGGGCTTTAACGACCGTCGAAAGAAACTCCTGCAAGGACGTAGTTTATAACTGATGGATCGTTTGCATTTGGTCATGTGGGTGCAAGACAAGTATTTGCTCAACGGAGTGGATATCCGCCTGAGACTGAATCGCAGCAGTACCGCTTTCCATTTGATGGCTCATGCCAACGAGTACAAAACCATCATCCAAGAAGCCAGACTTTATTCAGGTCATAAAAACCCCAACCTTTTGTCTTGTCGCTATAGTGACCGGGTGGGGGGTCTTGTAATGCTCATTTCCCTTGTCGCTAAAATCTTCTCGCCATATCGTCCCAGGGTGTCTTGTAATGGTCATTCCCATTATCGCTATAAATCTTGTCGCCATATCGTCCGGGGTGGGGTGGGGTGTGTGTCTTGTAATGTTAATTTCCATTGTCGCTATAATGGCCCCCTTCACTACTTCCCTACCATTCCTCTATCATCCATTGCTCTATTAAATATATAGCTGGCATCATAAGACTCTAATAGTTTTTTCACTCGACCATTTCCCAATCACCCAGTACTCTATTAACATATAGCTGGCATCAAAAGATGCTAATAGTTATTTCGCCGTAACATTTCCCAATCACCCCATGCTCACTTAAACACACAGCTGGCATCATAAGACCCTAACATTTGTTCCACCATACCATTTCCCAATCACCCCACGCTGAATTAAACACACAGCTAGCATCAAAATACGCTAACATTTATTTCATCCTACCTTCTCCCAATCACCCAATGCTTTATTAAACAGACATTGGGAATCATAATACGCTAATAGTTATTTCGCCGTACCGTTCCTCAGTAACCCCATGTTCTCTCAAATATACACCTGGCATCATAGCAAGCTAATAATTATTTCGCCCTACCATTTCCCAATTTCCCCGTGCTCTATTAAAATTATAGCTGGTATCAGAAGACGCTAATAGTCATTTCATCCCAGCATTCCCAAATCACCCCTTGTACTATTAATCATATAGATGTTATCATAATACGTTACCGAGTCATGCTGATACGCAAAATAAACTAACTTTACAACTTCTGACAAGTAACATGCATTTTATGAATAACATAAAGTACAAAATGCTTCTGAGGTGAAACTTTAAGTGACCGTCATTTGAGCATGACATTAGTGTTATACGAGCAGTTGATCATTTTATAATGGAACTCACACTACAGTTTCTTTACATCCACCATTGTCCTCGCGAATAAGGGACCAACAAATGATTTTCGGATCGGTAGGGCTGGGACATTTAGAAAAAAATTCCTACCCTCGGAATCAAAGAAATAATCGCTAAAATCTAAGAAGACTATAAACAGAGAGATATTTACAAACCCCCCCCCCCATGTTTGTTACAATATGAAACACTTCCAAATATGATACATATACCTTACATAGCACCAGAATGCGTGTAATATATATCGCATGTATAAGGAAATTGACGAAAATCACTTAAATGTCGTACCAAGGAAGGCATCAACTGGCTCTAGAATATCACAACGTAACTTAATAAACCAATTAGTATGAAAATTATTCAAATCAATCTATTAATCTGGCGGTTACTTCTAAGTAAGAAAAATATTATAGGAACTTGTGCTAGACGTACATAACAAACAAGAGTTTAACGCAACCAACAACACATATATAAAACTATTTTCAAAGACCTCAAGACAACTATCGTTTCCAGCTGAATGGCCCTTTTTGCGTCCTTCTGGAATCAAGCTACAACTTGGACAGTGACACAATAAAGACTCTTGAATACATTTGTCACAATTGCGATGAGCCACACATAAAGTATGGATGTGAATTCCAGTCTTTTGTGAATACGCAGAACAAAAGCAAAAAGGTAAATTTCACGTTCTTTTTCTTTTTATTCTTATTCCGACCGTCCCTTAACAGTTTTAGCGTTCATTGTCATGTTTTTGAATGGAATGATTGAAGTCGGCAACTGGGACACAAAGACATATTTTTGTTTCTGAACAAAGATGTGACCTTTAGCTATTTGTTGAAACAAGATGTACACCGGTGATACACATTATCAATAATTAGCAAGCACTGTTCTGTTCTTGGAAAGGAGATGATGATTATAGCAGGTTGGACTGAACAATGTTAGCTTGGAAATTGATTAATGAACTAATTATTTTCCTTCCGAAATGCAAGGTCTAGAACTTAAGCAACTATGACATTACTTACCGAAATCTTCTGATACTAGAAATAAAATAAAAAAAAAATTATTTTGATGGGGTAAACGTGAATATAGTTTCCAACCCGGAAATCTTGTCCTAGAAGTACGAGAATGCATGGGAATCATCGGAATTACATAAGCTAACCTCAGTACGTTAGTCACTACGGTTGGCAAACAGGCCGAGGAAGCCTAACATTTAATTTAGCGGAAGAAAGTGGAGCAATAGAAAAGCTGATCGGGCCCTAGCAGAATTGCATCAACTAAGTCGGCGCAACACTGGAGAGTGTTGTGTGTCGGTGCCGAAACGTTGTATGAAAGGGCATCCATACCTGGTAATGAGACGGATTGCAATGCAAAACTGTATTCATATACATGTATGCTAATTAGACATGCATCAGATACACAAGTGTCTGGTAAGGAAACAAAAATTATATGGGAAATGGAATATTAGTCTATGGACCAGCTAGAAGGAGACGTTTGAGAAAATGAACTGTGAAGCGATGTATGTGTCAAACATCTTTGATTAAATAACCCTAAAACCAGTTCTGTGCCATCCAAATCTCCTCCAAAAGCGAGATGCTGCTCCAAGTCATTATCACTGTGTGTTTTGTGTTTCTATATATCTATGTCTGTTGAAAAGCAAATAAAACGTAAAAACTCTTCTATAATTCTTTGTGTGATATAGTGTATATGCTATCAGTAACCTTTAGTGTGCGCTAGTATGTTTGCGTGTACATACTGATAGCATACGTATAAACGCTCCTATCATCTTGCGCGTGATAGTTTGCAATTTCAACCAACTTTTTTCACATCCTACAATTTTCATGTGGTAATAGATGATAAGGTTTTTTTCACTTCACATGGCGTGTTGGATAATATCAAATTTTTGTTGGTGGATGGTTGATAACCAATTATTGCTCACAATGCACGGAAAGTAAATGTGGGGTATTGGATAGTATATGTGGGATGGTGGGTAGCAAATCCAAAATACAAAGACAAAACAAGGGCACTCACTACAAGAACTTTAAAACATGAAATATGTGTAACTCAAGGAGACAAAGAATAATAATATAATTGCCAGAAATATGATACAGATATGCAATCAATAATCGTGATCAAGAAAACATCTGTCATTTAGATAGGTTGGACTTTTCTGATTTGTTGCCCAATCTCGATTTTGATTGCATTGTATCATCATTATACATGTTTTCACTAACTTCTTGTATCGAGTGTTTGTCGGATGAAACATTTTATCTACTGTTAATTCAAAAGACGGACATGAAATGATAACTATAAACTCGTGCTTCCAAGTTAGTATAACTCTAACGTTTGACCTAGAAATACCATGTTTATTATTCATCACTAGTCGTTATCAAAATTGTACCATTACGCACGAGACATTGCATTTGTTTATGAATACCATTCTCGTCACAGAAAAAAACGAAATACGAAATACATTACCAATATACTGTTACCTGTCTGTACAATAATTTCATCGGTACAGATGATATAATGCACAATCACTTACAAAAAACAAAGGTAACAATTAATTTTGCATAATGAGTGGGCATTTTCATATGTAAAGTAATATTTTGCTTTGATTTTCGTGCAATGCTAGTTTCTCGCAATGAACAGAGAAATAAGCAATGTAAGTTTTAAGCATTTAGTGGTGTCAGTTTTATTATCACGAGGTAAACCTAAAGGCACATATATGATTGTTCTCCTTCACATCCATGAAATCGCTTCTAAGCAGGAATTTAAAACTAAACTCATCACTCTTAAGACATTTGTTTGTTGTTATTTGTATCTTTAGTTAATCGTTCATTCTGCTGCCTGGTTACATGTGTTCTTGCTAGTTTGCTTGCTTAAATGACTCCTTTTCCAGAAATATATGAGTCATTATTATAAAGTCCAAATTCCACATAATAATACGAAGAAATAATGTGATGCATGTGTCATTTTGAAGTTTTATTAAAAGAATTTGTATTCCATGAAGGAAACTAAATCCTTGGCGTTGGTTTAATGACAACACATCTCTCTGGACGTAAAGGAGTACAACCCCAATATAAACAAAGACTTTAATTCAACAATCAGCAGTCGACAAAATAAACACGATAAATACGAATGAATAAATTTAGAAAGGCATCCAGTTACTACTTTGAAACTGCATGTCATGTATCACGATACTCAGCAAGTATCAGTAGTTGATAGAATAAACACAATAATAGGAATGAATGAATTTTGAAAGGCGTCCAGTTACTACTTTGAAACTGCATGTCATGTATCACGATACTCAGCAAGCAAACAATGTCAGCTAATATAAAACACTGTGTAGGTTCTTTCCAAAAAAAAACTTTAGCAATCTGTCATCCAGGAGTCTACGTGTGTTTCATCAAGCGTGGCCATATTATTTATCCCACGCAAGTTTTCAAGAAAGATCATTTGTAAGATTGTAAAATGTATTTGTTCGCTTAAAACAGTTTATTATAGAGATTGCCTTTTTCTTAGTAATCTTTCTTTGCTAGCTTAAAAACATCATCAGAGAGATTGCCATTGTCTTAGTAATCCTTCTTTGCTAGCTTAAAACATCATCAGAGAGATTGCCTTTGATCGTATTTCTCTCCAAGTGCAACTATCTACTTACCAATTCCAATTTCTCTCCAAGTAGAATTATATACTTACCAATTCCTACTTCTCTCCAAGTATAACTATCTACTTACCAATTCCTATTTCTCCCCATGTATAACTAGCTACTTAACAATTCCTATTTCTCTCCATGTATATCTAGCTACTTACCAGTTCCTATTTCTCTCCATGTATAACTAGCTACTTACCAATTCCTATTTCTCTCCTTGTATAACAGGCCACACAGCAAAAGTACACCATGTAATCGTTTTATTCGACTGACGTATTTATTCTATATTTCCGTAGCATCTATATATCTGTCTATCTATATATCTCTCTATCTACCTATCTATCAAATGACATCAAAGTTTTGTGTTCATTTTTTTTTTCAGCAAAAAGAAAATCTCTCGAGAAAGTATTCATCTTTTTTCTAAGATTCAGTTTATTTTCCGAAAGTAAGGAAAATATATTGTGTTCTTTATCATGATTATTGATTACTTTCTGAGTAGGATACAAGGGTATTTTCACAACCAACATCTATCCGACCATTTGTCCTACCGTCTGTACATATGTATACCGTTGCCTCCATCCATCATGCCGTCTTCTATGTCATCATACAGAATCACATATGACCTTTCCTGTTCTTATGTACCATTTGCCCACATGGATACACGGCTTTCCTGTCCTTACGTACCATTTTCCCCACATAGACACACGAACAAAATAATAATCTGTAGCATTGACATAATATGTTCATTCGACTAAAATTAAGTTTAAATGGGAAACAGGTTCAAGGATGAATACAAACACTGATATTTTTTCAGCCAGTATAAAAACTAAAAAGAACATATATTTGATGATAGGCCGTGAACTACTGAAGCTTCTAAACAAAATAACTTATAATTCACTGTAGTGAATTACGATAAATAGTTTCAGTGACACGTTCATAACAGTATAGTCTTGAACTTCGAAGCTCCTTTTAGATGCTTACGTGGCGAATTGCAAATATATCCACCTCCCGTACAGGACTGCCCGGGTTCCAATACAATAAGGGGCGAATTATTTTTGTAATGTGATATTTTACATTGACCTGGGAGGGAGAATTATGTAGCTGTTTATATTTTCTGTGTGAATAATCACAAATCACAATAGAACATAAACTGTAAACCGCTGACATCACGCGTGATCCATTAAGGAATTTACTACTTCAATCTGTTGTTCAGTACCTCTTGATAGTGTGACCAAACGGATTGTAGTGCACGAAATAACGGAATCAACAGTTACCATTATCAGTTTTCAATTTGGCAACAAATAGGGAGGGAGACTTTGGGAAACATATCAAGATCAGGGGAAGTTGAAAATACATATTTTAGGGATTCAGGAAGTCAATGACAAAGCTGGGCAACTGGGTCATTTTCTTCTTAATTGCTGGGTCAGCACCATGACAAATCTTTGTAACTAGGTCATATTCGTTCAAAATTGTGGTTCAGCATCATTTAGTATGTGTGTGGTCTGTGAGACCTGTCTTTCATTAAGTAAAGGTTAGACAATCATATTCCGTATGTAAGGGAAGTGGGTGTAGGTACGTGATGTAGTAGATACAGGTGCTTGAGAAATAATAGAGGGAGATATATGTAATGGAGAGAGGAATTATGGAAACAGTGGAAGAAGAAAACGTATTAGACTGGGGCTACATATCAGAAAACCATGTAGCTAAACTGCTGTGAAGAAAATTTGGAAAGACGGACAGATTCAAGAATAATTCAATCATCTAATATGAGTTAGTTATTTATAATGTACCACTGAGGTCTCAACACTCTGATTCCATAAGGTTATATGGACAAGAGATCTCGGGTCAGACAAAGAAAACCCACTAGCCAATACGTTTGACGAAAAAATAAAAATAATTGTTTTGTTTGATATGAATGAATAATGGGTATACGTCATGTAATGTGTGAAAAACGCAGTATGTTCACTCGTGGCTTTGCCACTATTGGAAATACTGAGCTTTTAACCCACTCGATGTGGAGAACACTTCTGAATTGACACTCTGCATTTGGCTGCTGGGACATGTTTGTCAACCAATAAACTCTAGAACTTGTCAAGTTGTACTGCTGTAGGTGGCAACGAAGTTGCCAGATTTACCTGGATGTCATGCATTAGTTGTGTTCCTTTTATCATACGGAGGTTTCTCTTAGTAGCAAAATAGAATGAGGGTTGGTGACACAATGTTGGTAGCTTAAAGAGGACGAAATAAAGTAATATGTAGATTGACATACAGAACACATAAAGCATTTCATATTTTAAAAGTTGTTATCATTTCTCAGAGAGTCAATTTTCAACTTTCAGGCTGGAAAATCAGTAAGAGGAAATATTTGTAAAAGCGATAATAGTGAGATCCCAATGGACATTTATGTTGTCATATTTACCATATTGAAATAACAGTGTTTCAGTATCCTGGGGAAAAGTAACAATATACTAATATGCAAGGAAAATCTACATGTAACAGTATAATAATAATAATAATAATAATAATAATAATGAGAAGAATATGCACGGAAAACGTATACTAATATGCAAAGGAAAATATAATAATAATAATAATAATAATAATAATAATAATATGCTAGGGTAAAAAGCAACAGGACACTAATATGCCCTGTGTCTGTCTGGTTGTATGAGAGGGATCCTCAGTCAGAGCGAATCAATCAGTATGTGTTGCCGTCTGAAAGATGTTTTAGACCAGCACGTGTACACGATGAATTAATTGCTGTCGCAACTAATGTTCAACTACATATCTGTTACAACATTATCAGTCACGATAGCAAGACAAACAAATAACTGGCAGACAACGTTAAATTCATTTCCAGAATATGTTCAACGGTTTTGCAGAGGATACGATCATGGAGGTCTTTGGATGTCGATGATGTCATAAGCATTGACATAGTTGCTTGTTTCCCACCCGGATTTATTGGACTTTGCACGGTGTTGACATCTTACACATGATCTTGTCAGAGGTTCATTCAACGAATATCTTCCTGAGGAAGATTTTACAAGATTTACTCAAATCGTACAGTTTACGTTTTCGCCAAGTCATCTAATGCGCGGCGGCAAATTGATCGTGGATTGGTCCCTATTGCGTTGCTGCGTTTTATTTTAGTAGTGTGGATGTTGATTCATCTTCTTGACCCTGTCGCCGTAATAACATGTTGGTTTCATACACCATTATATGAGACAACTCCGAAATAAATATCAGATGCAAAATATCGAATGAAAAATAATTGTCAAATTTAGCTTCGTAGCTGCAAATGATTGAATGTGTTTGTCTCATCGATTAGTTATAGACCTGGGAGAGTTAGATTTATTCGTTCGAGACTACTCGCATGAGTACAATTGTGTGAAATTTTCATGACATACACATTGAGATGGTTTGAAATATCAATGCATTCTACTGAGAACTTTGATACTCGCATATTTAGAAATACTTTACTCTCGAGGTACAGATTCCACCGCAAAGCCACTGTCGTCGCAATTGATTCAAACATTTATCGCTGCTCGAAATTATTCTAGTGTTCTACACCTTGATTAAACTGTGTTGTTTTCTTAAAACTTATCAGCATACGTGTGAATCAAAATTAATATCAACTCCCAATACTCCATATGGTCATTGAGGAATCAAGAATCTATCCACGCGGGTCAATTATCGATCGCGTACGATCCGCCGTTAAAATAGTATGGAACGGTTAATGACCTAGTGGCAATGCCAATTGTGCCACAGATACAAGATCCACTTGGGCGTAATAAACTTTGTTATCTTCTTGGCGGAGAAGGATCTAGTAAAACCACGAGAGCAATCTATATATTGGATTATTGTGATGTAGTAGCGTTAACACCGATGCACAGGTTTGCTGACGACATGGAACAACGTGGTGTAAACACACAGAAATAACCAACATAGACACTAGAACACGCTAATGTGTTCATTTGGGATGTAATCTATTCTGTCAGTAAAGACACATTAGAAGCATTTATTAAGTGGCCGAGTCAAAATAACATCCACTGAAGTAGCGACTATGGAGCTCCACAACCAACCACAAAATCTAGAAAACTAATCAAATTCCTAAACCACCACATTGACACTACTATGATTGCTCAAGTTGAAACAACCGCTTGCTCAAATTGTCGAACCGTTATTGAGTTTTTGTAAAACATACCTATATACCCTTCAGAATATATTTAAAGATCTAAATATCGAAGAAAAAAATTGATATTATTACACTGGCGAATGTTTCTGCAAATATTCAAAGGAACAGTTCTGAAACTTCTGTAAATGTTAAAAATGAACTTCAGACTACAGCCTGTAATATTATTTGTTATTGAAGAATAACTGCAGAAGGCGTTCTATACTATTTATTAAATACAAGACGTCAGTACAGTTAAGAAGGGGAGTAAAGACTGCCCCGAAAATATTTTTCCCATGGAACATAAACCCTAGTGAATGTATGACATAAACCAGCTGTTGGTGTATAGCAGTTCTAATCCAGTGTGGAATATCTGATTGCTTTTACTGTCAAGTGATATTTCAAAGCTAATTAGATTAAGGCTTTCACGACATCTCCCCTCCTGAGAAAGTTAACATTAAAACGAAACGTGATCTGATGACCGCATTTCTAAACAAGCTACCAAAACTTCATTTTTACAAGTTCAGTCTCTAAGGTGGTTTCGAACGTATGAAATATCAAGTTTTACTGGTTGACGCTGCTCTGCTTTCATCTGAGTCAGACAAAGTATCGGGGTTTGAAATAGTCACTCTGAGAGACTCCTGTAGTGAGGTAGGCATGGGAATGAAATTTCTCCTATTACGCCGTATCTCTCCCTCGTCAGTTACTACCATGTATGAATGAGGTGTAGATGCCTCAGATTTAACAATGCCTGAAGAAAAATGATCTTTAATCCATACTTTATTCCCTACCTGAAGTTTTTTCATATTTCGGGCTCGATGTTGACGATCATAATTTTTCTTTTGAGTTTGCCTTTGATAGTTTTCCGATTTCTTCAGTTTCATCAAATCCGGCCATTTCGGTTGTAAGCTTTTGGTGCCATTGGCAATGTAGTTTGTAATTTTCTTCCCATCAATAATTCGGCAGGGCTGTATCCATTCGGTAATGGTGTTGCGCGATATGTCAAAAGAGCAATGTAAGGATCGTTTGCTTTTTAAGCATTCTTTTAATTGTTTGAACAGCCCTTACGGCGAGTCCATTGCTCTGTGGATATTTTGGACTACTTGTAATATGCCTGAATCCGTAATTTGTCGCAAATTCTTTGAGTATTGCGGATGTGTATTGCGGACTATTATCTGAAACTAATACTTCTGGTATACCGTGTCGCGCAAATATTGATCTGAGATGATTGACAATTGCTTTTGAACATGTGCCTTGCAATTTTGCTATTTCGATGTATCGTGAAAAATAATCAATCACCAAGAGATATGTTTATCCATTAAGTTCAAACAAGTCTGAAGCGACTCTTTGCCAAGGTCGACTTGGACATTCATTTTGGTATCATTGGTTCAGCTTGATCTCTTGAGTTTTCGGTGCAATTTTGGCAAGACTTTAGCAAGTGTTCTAGCTGAGTTCTTAGTCCTTTCCACCAAACTGACGTTTTGGCGCGTTCTCGGCATTTAACTATGCCTTCATGACCATCGTGACCATCTCTAGGACTTCTTTTTTAAATGATTCTGGTACGAACAGGCGTGTACCTTTCATTAAAAAACGATTTTGAATTGTAAATTCACCTCTGTCTGCCCAGTACGATTGAAGTTTTCCGTCAATAGCGGATTTCTCTGGTTACTCCTTTTCACAGATTTGTACAAATTGTTTGCAAATCGGATCATTACGATATTCAGACTTTATTTGTTCAAGTCGAGTATCTGATGCGGGCAAATTACTAACTACGAAATCAACATAGGCGTTAGTTTCAGCCTGAAATTCTCTGTCTCTCTCAGCGTGATAACTTATAGGTGCTCTGGATAGAGCATCAACAGTTAATAGATTTTTGCCAACAACATGAACTATACAAAAGTTGAATCTCATCAAACGCATTCTAAAGCGTTGAATTCTAGGGGGTAAATCTCCCAAGATTTTTGTGCTCATTAGTGGTACTAATGGCTTATGGTCAGTTTCAAGTTTGAATTGTGACCCAGTTAAATAGCTACTGAAGCGTTCACATGCCCAAGTGATTGCAATGGCCTCTTTTCTATTTGAGCATAGCGTTGCTCAGTTTCTGACATAACTCGCGATGCGAACGCCACCAGTCTCAGAGTCCTACCGTGCTTCTGCCGTAGCACAACACCTAGTCCAAATGAAGGTGCATCTGCAGATACAACTATTTCTCTATTTGGATCATAATGTGCTAAAGTTGGTGAAGATATCATTTCTTGCTTGATATCTCTAAAAGCTTGTTCTTGATCTGGATCCCAAGTCCACGAGTTTTTGCCTTTCAAAAGCTCATGTAATTGTTTTGATTTTTCTGCCAAATTTGGACTAAATTTGCCAAACTGGTTTGCCATAGCGAGAAATCGTCGCATCTCTGTTACGCATTTCGGTGTTTCCATTTCAGTTATAACTTTGACTTTTTCCGGATCAGGTCAGCAACCATTTTCGTCAACAATATGTCCAAGAAACCTAATGGATGGTCTCGAAAATTCACACTTTTCAGCGTTCAAAGTGACGCCGGTCTTTTGAATTGATTTCATGACCATTTCTAATCTTTCGTTATGCTGTTTCTGCGTTTCCCCAAAAACAAGAACATCGTCCATGTGACAGAGTGTTCCCCCATGTCGCTCCAGCGTTTCTGACATCCTTCTCTGAAAAAATTCAGGTGCTTGACTGATTCTGAATGAAAGGCGATTAAAATAAAACCTACCAAAAAGGATAATGAAAGTTGTAAGGCGGCGTGAATCTTCTGACAGGTTTATCTGCCAAAAGCCTGAGTTTGCATCAAGTTTGGTGAAAAACTTTGCACCTGCTAGTTTTGAAAGGGATTCTTCAACTGATGGTAGTGGGTGGTTCTCTCTTATAACTGATTCATTCAGTTTAGTTAGATCCACGCAAATTCTCACGGTACCGTTTGGTTTCGGAACGACAACCATTGCCGCGCACCACACAGTGGGCTCATCTACTTTTGAAATAACACCCATTTTTTCCATTCTATCCAACTCCTCTTGAACTTTATTCAATGAAGGGATAGGAACCTTTCTTGGGGTAGATAAGGCATAAGGTTTGGCACTTTTTTCCAGAGTTATCTTATAGAACCATTTTGTTTTCCCTAGGCCTTTAAACAAATTTGGGAATTTCTCGCGATAATCCCTATCTAAATTTATGGATTTATCGTGAATTTTGCTTGCATTTTGTGAGTTTTGATCTGAGGCATTTACTGAGAATATATTTACCTGTTCAATAATCTTGAGAGCCTGAATCGCGGTCCTGCCCAAGAGTGCCTGATTCAGTCCCTTTACAACAAATATGTCTTGTACACTGAACGCATTGTTCGATTCCAGTCCACATGTAAGTTTTCCCAGCACTTTAAGTTTAGAGTTTCCAGGTCCATACAGTTTTCGGTCAGACTTTGATACTTTTTGGTCTCCGATGTTTAGTAAATCCCTCTCAGGAATTACAGTCACATCAGCTCCAGTATCAATCTTGAATAAAAGTGAAGCGTTGTTCAATCTCACACGCGTTATCCACGGCTGACCCTTCTTTGTGCTAATAGTCCCTAGAAATCCAGGTTCCGCTCTCGATTCTATTGTGCAAACTGCTGATTTTGACAGACAGCATTTTGCATTGTGTCTTCTTTTCTTAAGCTTGTGGCATTCTGCAAATGCTGTATCATATCAACCTTTAAGTCCTCTTTCCAACTTGCATTGGTCCCTATGTTTAAATTCACAGGGCATTGTTTGTGGACACTCAGTCGACAGTTATTAAATGCGGAATTAACGCATTATCGATTTAGACATCATTAGAAACAACACATAAATTATATTATTTTTCATTTTACAATGTAGCTACTAACAGAGCCTTTTCAGACATTATATTTCGACATTTTTATTTCTTCTAATCCCCCTTACTGACAGTGCCTAGTATTACATTAACAAGAATCGCTTTGAACACGTAATGAGGTCTCTTTGTTTCAGATCATAATTTTCTGGGTGTTGCCTAATGATTAGACAACGGGGCTGAGGGAAACAAACACTGCTGACGTGAATGCTCAAATGAGCCTCATGTTCAAATATATCTTTTCTTCCTACTTACTTGCTGCAGATTGGCGCTTGAAAATAACACCGTCATGTTCACTACAAGAGTTTATTACAATTATTATTTTTATAATTTCTTTCCTGCATATGACAGACGAATCACCATTTTCAAAAATTAGGTTAAAGACACAAATAAAACTTTAATTTCCTTACAAAAAGTATATGTAAAATACTCTTAATAATGGTACACAGATTGGTAAGCAATTGCATCATACAATGCTGATTTGATTTAAAATATACACGAATATTGAAAATGCTGTCTTGAAAACAATATATATTTTCTTAATTCACAAATCTGCCTGTGTGTGAATTCTGTCAGTAATGTTTGTTAACATGCTGTCTACAATGTTTATACGTGCATTTGTTGTAGCAAGACACAATGAGAAAACACTATAAATATTGTATTCATAACTTTGTTTGCATCAATCAGTTTTCATCCTATCTGCCAAATATCCTTCAGATATAACATCTCTACATTTTGGTTCTACCTCAGCTCTCAAACTGACAATGTCTAGCAGCGCATGAAAGGAATAGATTTGGACACATTGACCACAACGTTTGTAATTGGTGATATCAAATGAACTTTCCATACATCATACTAATGATTCCTGGATATTTAATGTTATTTAAATAATTAGCATGAGAAAAATAAACTGAATAAATACATGTTGTTACATGGACCAGGGGTCAAGCTACCATGGGAAGTAGGCGACTAAGTTGCCTAAAAATGTAATCTTAGGAAAGCGAAAACGACTTCGCCCTGTGATTTTTTTCAAGGTACGTTTACTGACCATACTTTTTGAGATGTCAACTCGCCTTAGCCAGGTTAATTCCAGTACAGTATTGGGTTGTAGCGAAATGTATTCATCAAGCCATCAGTAGCGGGGCCTAGTTTTGATATCAATTACGATGTCAAAGAAACTCTTGCACATTCACAGGCATGTGTTTTGACAGCTGATTGACCATCAACTCTTTCCCGAGTAAGTTAACAACTATCAAGGCCCGATTTCCGCATGTTATCCTTTGATGATAAAAACATACAAACTTGAGTTTGGAAACTTTAAGCATTTCTGAGACCTCATATATATATATAAAGAAAATCCCTCCTGACTCAACTAATTATTGTTAATTTTAAATATGGAGAAACAATATTATCATACAGTTTAGATAATTAATAATTTGTAATCTATTGATATTCCAACCCTGGCCCTATGTCTCATTGGCATATAATTTTAGCTCTTGTCTAAAATTACCTAAGAAGAATATGTTATTAATATACTCTTGCATTGTATGTACCAAATTATTTGGTGTGTTCTTTGATGCCCTGCTGTCATGTGGAGTTAATTTTTCCATTCTCTGTAAAGATTCACTTGCTAGATGGTTATCGTGCTTAGCATTATGTAATAATAAAACCATTGTGGATTCATAATTATTTCCTGATACCAGTGCTCAAAAAAATTGGGGGGGGGGGGGCACAGGCTCCGGGCTGGTGACTTAAATTAGCTCACAAGTCCTGACTGAAATTCCACAAGCCCGGACAGTTCATACCTGTAAACTCTCAAGCCGGGAGAAAAACTTCCTATTTTGGGGGATTTCCACACCTACCTCCCGATTTCATATCTCCCGATTTTTTGCAGAGAACTCCCGATTACTATATTATGTCTGTCAATTTTCATTTCTCAGACCCCCCCCGCCCGATATCTAAATAGATATATCGTATGCAATCCACAGATGTCATATTCTATTTTATCACCTGTGAATACTGTTTTGACCAAATAATTAATATCACACTACAAATTTGTTACTTCATTAAAAGGAGAGTCCATGAATAAACATTCATGTAAATTTCAGATTTTTTAAACCCCTACAACAGTACTGTAGTAGGAAAAAAAATATAAAACAAATAAAATTGTCACCAATTAGTTTCAATCCCACGAATTATCACTGTGAATGCTGTGTAATTTTCTCTGCAAACAAAATCGCATCTCCATTTGCGCCAAAGAAAATCAGCCAGTAAACACCTGGCAAGCTTCTACCGTATATGTAAACTTTAATGACCATGATTAAATTAAAAGAAGGAATAAAACAAAATAAACCAAGCAGTATATGTGCCCCCAAAGAACTAATTCTAAGTAATATTTTATTTAGTAACAGCGTTACATGCCGTAAGAGTGAAACCTAAAGAAATAAGGTGGGACATAAAACGTGGAAAACGTTGCCGTATGTACGGTAACTTGTGACTGCAGATTTGAACTATAATAATGAATTCCTAGGCATCGTAAATTACAACAAAATAGGGGCATCATTTATTTGCCAATCAATTGCTGGTTCTTATATACACACACTGTAGAACATGGTTTCTTTATGTATGTCCGAAGGGCAGTGCTTTTCACAAGATAAGCGCAATAATAAGGATTAACTGTTAATTAGTCACACTGACTTTATTGTTTGTTTACTTAACTCTAACATGTAGCTATTTATGCAGTTTAGCCACAGCTGACCAGAATATAAAAAAGGGTGCTTGTCCTGGAGGAAAATATGGCGTTTCACAGGGAGAAATGGCGCGTCCTACGGGCGCTCGCACATTGGGGAAAAGGGGGTGGGGGCAATAGTCGCCTCCCTCAACAAGTCTTCAACACATCTCACTAGCTATTGTCAGCCAGTTAATGTGAAACTTTGATTTTATACCTGACCTATTTTCCTTTAGTTGCCGCTATTTAAACTGCCCAAGGGATAGTTTTAAATTAGTTCCAGTCATTACAGATTACCGTTTATACATACTACACGTAACGGACATAGACTGTTTTTTTTGGGGGGGGGGAGTGGGTGGGTGTTGTATTTTTGTTTTTTGTTTTTTAACGATTACTGAAAATTTGGATTTGGGAGTACAAACAGATCGCAATTTCACGTAGGACAGTGGTAATCTGATTTAGGTTATTGCATGTATGTCAACATCTTGAAAGTATATCTACTCATTTCATCACTGCGATCAAAGTTTCCTCAGGCAACATTTGTTTTTTGTTTTTCGAAAAGCCCAACGGGCACCTCACTTTGGATACAGGATGGGCCCGAACTAAAATTAAGAGGGGTTTTTGAGCACTGAATACAGTGAAGAATGTTGTTACTTAAAAACAATTCTGCAGAGTAAGACTAATTAAAAAAATGAATTGTTTGCAACCTATCGAGTACTAGAAGGAAACCATAAACTTTTAGTACGACAAAGTGGGTACATATATCACACAACGACAATCTGAATAATTGCCTTAAATGTATTAATAATCGTGTATCTACGCCTATTTGACCATGAATATAATAACTCTTAGAAGATAGTAACCAAAATATCGTGAAATTATTTACGTATTAAATGCCGTTTTTGTTTGTGTCTTTTGTACTCTTATAGTTAGATTATTTTCTTGTAGCTTGTACTTTATTCATCATAATAATTTGCCCGAACCAGACAGTACCGTTAAAGTATTTTTTCATCTGCTCTGCCTTTTACCGTTATTCTCATATTAACGAAAAAAGCATATGCAAGTGTTTATTTATACGAAACACTATATATGTGAGATGTTCAGCCTGAAAAGCTTGTGTAAGGCTACTGAACAGGCAATATGTCGCATCTAGGCCATTATCAAAGTATAGTAACCTCACCTTAAGAGACAAATTGCAACGAGCGTATATATTTTCTTTATTTTTTACATAGTGTCACTTAAGCGTACGTTATTGTACAGTATGACTTGATCATAAGTAACACATTGACAAAACGTTTATTTTGTCATTGAGGCTGAAACTACGTTTACAACAGATGCCAAGCAATTTGGAATATTCAACCTTCCATTTTTGTTTTTACAAGAACTTCAAAATACTTTTCTTAAACATTATTCATCATTTTTAGAAGCAATAAACGTGTTTACAAATTAATTTTAAATTATATTCAGAATTACACATTTATTAAAATGAAGAGAGTAGCCGTTGTTCTGACAGGAAAGAACGTATTCTCAACATCTTTTTGTTCCGTTTTATGTTATAAGACTTACGAAAAACACTGGACATCATTGTTAGTTATTCCCTTTTTGAGCGCTAAATTTACACTCAACCATAAAAACTGAAGACATAGGAGACTCTTGCAGCTAATTCGATACATGTTATTAAAAACTGATTCTTACCTTTTTGAGTCTTTAGACATTTCTCCCCAGCTGCTACTGAAGATATGATATGACAACATTGAAATATATAAACCAGTCCTCCACCGCCCCTTCATTTGCTCCCGGGTCCAAAAATACAAACATGAATCAGGTTCTTAACGACTAAATTATTAGAGGCAATATGTACTGCCAGAAATCAAAGTAAACTTACCTTAAATTGGGTATAAGAGCCTGAGCCGGGAGGATCGCCACCAGTAACATCAACGTCAAACGCGAAGAAAAATTTAAAGCAAATCGGGATCAATCAACCAAAAATCCTTCAACCCAATCTTTAAAGAAAATTTGAACAAGTGCACACAAGAGCCAAAATTACTATCTACTAGCCATCCAAAGGATAATAACGCTGCGGACGTCCGGTAGGAAAATGAGTTAGGACTTTCTTTTGAAGAAAGTAGCCATGTGATTCGTGTGACACATACAGGGCCACAGCATGCCAAAATGTGTCTAAAGGTTGTATATTATAAGCTGATTAAAAGTGTATTATGCAGTATATTAAGAGCATTTTTTAAAAAATTATTTAATGGTTAGTATGGCAAAGAAATCATATATGCACGTGTTATGTATATGTAATTTAATTATTTGCTTGTTAGTTTTAAATATTTTAATTCCATTACATGCTATTATAAGGTAACTTTGTTTACTGGATTTGACAGTTTCCAGAAATTCAGTTTAGTTCTGTTTGACCTGACTGTTATACTAATAGAAACACTGCATCTAGTTTCTGACCTTGATTCAGAAACAGTGGCAGTTCTAGTAAACAACATTTTTTAAATTTTTTTTTTAAATTCCTTCCCAGAGGAAGAACCAGTGATTTCAGTTAAGGCCATACTGGGAATACATGATGTTCGGCATGTAAAAAGTTTCTATTTTGTTCTGGAAGGGTGACCATGTGACCCTCATCCATGAATTTGTTTTTGCGTCTTAAACTTGTGTATAACTGTTGTCTATATGGAGATTTATTCGTTCGGCCTCTAACCATTGACACTTAAAGGTGTTTTGTTGTGACCACTTTGAGCTGAAATTCTATTTTATGGAATTAGTGATTCTTTTCCCTGCAAAATATATAAGTGCTCATACATAATTCTTGGACAAAGACATTCACTGAAAATTATTCGGAATTCCAAATTTGAATATAATTTTCTGCAACTCAACGAAGAAACTGTTGACACATCAGTACGACGCTGACCACAGCAGACGTCATCGTCTTCCATTTTGAATTTCATCGGGTCTCGAACTCAGATTCATTTAGGACTTTTTAATAATAGGACCTCTATTTTTTAATTTTTGGATAAATTTTGGATTTGATTCGTAAAACCATTCTTTTTCTCATTTTTACCTTGGTTTTCTAAGGAAATAAATTATTTGTTTAATTTTACAAAGCTTGTTGTCTTCACTTTTTCTTGTTACTTTTTGTAAGAGCCTAAACACGTAACAGCACGAGACAAATATTACAGTCTGGGGCCCGGAGTGGCCGAGTGGTCTAAAACGCTCACAGTTCCGGATCACTGCCGTCTCACCTCTGTCTACGTGGGTTGGAGTCTCAGGCTCGGTTAACGTGGGTAGGTGAGAAAGCTTGCCAGTAGCTTCTCGTGGGTCGGTGGTTCTTACCGGGTTTTCCCGGGTTCTTCCTCCACCAGTTATACTGGCCGCCATGAATATTTTATCTTTTGCCGATATCTTTTAGAAGTATAGAAAATGCAATCAACAGACCCTTAAGTAGGTAATAGCATGTTGGTCATAAAGCCAGATCACAATATTTACGAATATGTAATTAAATTATTTGTGTGTCAGTTTTAAATTTCTTATTTTTTTTATTTTTGTTTCATTACATTTTGTTTTAGTGATAATTTTTACTGGATTTGACATTTTTCTCAGTAAATTCAGTTATCTGTTTTGACCTGATTAGAATACCAAATATTGCTTTATCACTATTTTTAGCTCACCTTGGCTGAGACGTTTGTAAAGACTAATCGAATACGGCTGGCTATTACCAAGGTCATGTTCGGCCCACGTGTTAGCTAAGTTGTAAACAGCCTTTCTTTTTTATTTATTTCCAGCGTGAGAATCTGATTCTTAGATAGGGTTATTCTAGCCTACGTGTAAAATGGCATTTTTTTAAAACTGTGCTGTTCAAATTAGTGATCGCGTAGACCCGTTACGTGAGCCATCATGTGATCTAAAATCGTGGGTTAAAACAGACGTTTTCTAGTAGATTTAGCAGTCGTAAAATAATACCTTAGGAGCTCAGAGGTATTTTGCGTTGTTGCCATTTGAGTTGATTTTCGTTTTTAAAATAATTTATTCACCTGGAAAATAATCTTTTTCAACGAAATTCTTGGACGAAGACATTCACTGAATTATTCGGAATTCAAAAGCCGGAGTAATATTCTTGGTGACTCAACAAGGAATTGCTGCCACATCAGTACAAAACTGCATTCATCAGACGTCATCATCCTCAGTATTGGAACCTCATCGGGATTCGAACCTGGATTCAATTAGAACTGTCTAGTGATAGGACTTATATTTTTCAATTCGAGGATTAATTTTTAGATTATATTCACAAACCGTAAGTTCTATTTCATATTTTTACCTTGTTTTCTAAGGAAATAAATTATTTTGTTAAAATTTACAAAGCTTGTTGGCTTCACTCTTTTCTTTGTTACTTTTGAACGAACCTAGTCACGTAACAAAGAATATTGGGGTCTCGTCCGGGATATATGAATTTTGGCTAAAATATTTCAGAAAATTGTTTTTTGAAATTTAAATTCCCCTAGTTTATAAATCCCAAGTACTATTTCACATTTTGTTTGAAATCTTTAGTGAAAACAACAGGCTTTTATTCACAATGTCATTAAAAGTGGAGACTTTTCTTTCTAGTCCTACTCAGGAGCAGTTGGATAGTTTGAAAAAGATGAATTGCTTGAACTTGCAAGAAAATATGATATTTCTGAGGCAAGATCAAGATCAACGAAACCACCTCACAAAGTTGTACATGAATATACATTAAATAATCGCTAATCATATAATGGTAGATATTTATGGAAGACCTGCTGAGGCGCCTGGTAAAAAACAACTCAACATAGATTTATCAGATTACGTTACCAAGGATGACTTTGCATCATTGACGAATTTAACATCCGTTGACGCCAACAAGATTGTTGTATTTCAAGACCAATTTGGAGTTCTAAAAACGAGTAATCTCAAATGGACTGAAATTCTTCGTAGAGTTCTTGGATCAACCGAAGGTAACATTGCAACGTTTACTAACATCGGAACGATCAGAGATTCATCTATATCTATTGCAGGAATTCGAGATGAAATTCAAAAAGTGTTTCTGATCGTTTAAAATCCACCGGGGGTATTATGACCGGCGAAATTAACATGAATTCAAATAAAATTATTGCTCCACGATCACCAGACGGCGACGAAGATACCGCAACGAAGAAATATGTGGATGATAGCGATACCACGATCAATGATAAAGAAAATACACTTCGAGCCGAGTATGACGTTCATGTAGGTGCGTTTAATAATACTCGTAGAAATTTTCAAAAACTTAATAAAACCGCTGAAGAATTCTTTGGAAGTCCACCAACCGTTGATATTAAACTCACCGACATTGATACAAAACTCAAGGATATTGTCAGTGGAATTCCTAATATCACTGAAAAAATGAGTCTGATTAAAATTCCACATAAACAAATTAGCAACATCATGTACACGGTGGCGTCTGGGGTATCAACGTGGACACTGCGCAATAACATTCTCGAATATATCGCAGAAGTAACAGGGTTATACAGGTTGTCCATGTATGGGTTGGAAATTACTGCGGCCACTTCATCATCGCCTAATGTATATCATAATCCTCTACTGGTGATGCTAACCAAGGACACCAAAGAAACATTTACGTTGATATCAACGGAAATACCCCCGAGATGTTACTGGTGGTGTCTGGAATTTATCACTGTCTTAGACAACAACTAAAGTATAATGATAGACGTTCAGCGATACAGATACGATCAAGTAACGACATGGCAGAATAAATTAAAAACCATCATCGATAATTATACAGCGAAAATAAAGAAGTATCGTAGACGTGCAACCGTAGTTGATATTATGGTTTATTCGGTTTCTACGCTAGTTGCTGGAACCGGAGTAGTAGTATTAGCATTGCTAGCGACGATGACGGCGCCGATAGTTATAACAATCATTGTTTCATCGTCAACGTCGATCTCTGGAATATTTAATATAATCGCGAAAAAGATAAATACGTGCACGAATGAAAAATTGAACAAGTACATGATGAAATTACACACAGCAACGACAGCATATTCTAAATTATCATCGTTGATTTCTTCGTCGCTCAAGGATGGAATAATCACCGACGAAGAGTTCAGAATCGCAATAAAGATCTACAATGAAATATTCGACAACAACGTCGTCAATGATGTCGTCGTTGGTGATTAAAACAATAATAGTATAATAATGTCAACGTTCGATCAACGATCTCAGGAATTATTACAACAGATCGTCACTAATACTGCTCCGGTAAGAACCACAATGATATCAGCGAGCTCGACTTCGCCCGAATTCAGTATTAATTTTCCAACCGCTATACCAGCATCCGAGATAGCATTAGCACAATTACGGGTTTATTATAGTTGGCCAAATATTAGGTCAACGTCGTTTCGTGGTCTTCCGCTGAATAATTCGTTAGTGTTTGCAAACAAAAATAAACTCGATGGAACTCCTGATTGGCAAGTAGTTAGTATACCAACAGGTAGTTACCAAATCGAACAAATCAATGAAGAATTTCAACGCAGAATTAAATCGATTACGGGACGCGAATCAAAGATTGCCATTACCGTCCACGAGCCAACGTTGTCGTCGGCCGTTGAAATACTATCGCCGGATTACGCCGTGGATATATATCAATCTTCGATTAGATCAGTGTTAGGTTGGCCTGATGTCGCGCCTCCATATGAAGGTCCACCAGAACCACGCCGAGATGAATTTCCCACAACAGTGTTAAAATACACAACAATTCCAAAATATCTTACCGATCATGTTGAAATAAGCAAAGAGATTATTTCAGATATTGATGAAACAAATTATCCTTCATTCAGTAATATCATTGTCAATAAAACAGAAAATACGAGACCTTTTCAATTTTACAAACGGAAAAAATAAAATCCTAGAGAGTTTTATTTTTATTATGTACCAATTAAAAATATTTCTATGGCTATCAACGTTGATTATAATCGTAAAATTACTGATTTAGAAAATCTGTTTTTATCACTGTCACAATTTTACAGCGATGATACAAAACAACAAATTATTAAGACAATAACAGATTTAAATCAGATTAGATCAGATATGTATTTTATCAATAGAATTTTTATCGCAAATTTTGTATCCGATTACGAACTGGATTTTCAGAGGGAACTTATACAATTATTTCTTGATTATTACAAGATAACTGCAGATAAACTTCAAAAATTTGTAATACCAGTTCTTGATGTAGCTCGATTAAAAAAGAAACTCAGCGACGTTATCGACAATTACTTTCCTAAAATCCTTGAATCATGGAGAAAAATATCCCCACCAGCAAGTATTCTCAGATACAATAACGACCCATATGGTGGTGGCCGTCATGTTGCCCCGGGCATCGTCAACATCACATCAACGATCGCTGTCAATCTAGTATGTGATGCCGTCGACGGCAGTTATCAAGTGGACACTGATAAATCCAACCACCGCAATGGTATTGCGGAACAAGGATACATTCTCTACTCGTTTAAACCTCAAGTTCCTCCAGGTTATTTGATTGTATCAGAACCAATCAACGTTGTTTATCTGAAATGTCACAGTCGTCTCTTATCACGGATAAATTTCAAACTTACTGACCAAAATGGCCACTTGCTCGATCTTAGGTCGGAGTCGCTAAATATGAACTTGTATGTGAGATCTTAAGATCTTACGTTCGTAATGACTTCGTCATCAACGTCATCGCCGTAACATAGTTACGGAAAACACCAAGCAAAAAATAAATGTCAAAGACAACGTCAAGGATAAAATATTTTTTTTTTTGTTGGGGCGCGATTACAAGGATTATTTCAACAATCTAAGATCTGTATGATGGTTGTTGAAAGTCAACATATTATTATATATATTATAGGAAATGTTGACTTTCAACAACAATAATAGAGTAATTATTTCACCGATCTGAGGCTTGTATCATTGTTGGCGAAAGTATGCATTTTTATATAATATATAATAATTGTACACTTCCATCAGGTTTCAACAACAATTATTTTTTACGGTTTAAAATCAGCTGGGACAACTTTACAAGTAGGTATTCTAGCTTCGTCGTCGTTGTCAGTGACTTCGTCACTGGTGACGTTGTCACCGGTGACACAATCACTACAGTCACACTCAGTGACGAAGTCACAGTCTTTATCTTTAGCCAGTAATTCTTCCGCGTCTTCGTTTATCAACTCCGTCATCGCCATGATATCTTTCAGCTGTTTTATACGAGCGTGTAAGAGTCTTTTCGTTTCGTATTCGTGAGATAATTCTAACCTAACCCGTTCGATGGCCCGTGATAACGGCACAAATAATTTCACCTGCGCATCCGTGATTGCCGCCAGCGATCGTAACATCGCCTGCTGGATTATCTTTATAAATCTATAATCGGCGGGTAAAGTATACCTATTTTCTGACCTCCGAAATTGTAATGATTCAAAATCGCTCATTATTTTTTCAAGATCAAGCTGGTCAGATATTTTCACGCCGCTGTGTTGTAATTTCTTAATAGCAGAAATAATTGATGTGATGTTTTCGTGATTCATTATTTTTTATATTATAAATTATTTGTTTAAATAAAAATAAAATATTTCTAAATCATATAAAAATAAAAATATATATTTTATAAATTCAAAAATAAACAGCAGCAATGATGTTCAGTCTACCATTCCACTGGGTCCCTTCTGCCGGTAAAGCATTTACCAATAAGATCCTAAGAGTCCCTTGTTGAGGCCTTAAGCCCACGGGGCACTCTTTCATCGGTTAAGACCTGTCTTATGGTCCACAGGCACCTTATTGAGACTTTTTGGTCCAGCGGACATTCTTTCTGAATGCCCCTATGTGGGTACCCGTCAGTGAGGTCACCTTGACGTTGTCAAGGGTCGCGAGTTCACATCATCCTGCTGTTTATTTTAGGGGCGCAAGCGCATAGACACACCCCCCAGCGAATTCCTAATGTGCGAAACGAAATATTAGAAATTCAGATGGCTGTTTAGGCATATCGATTTCATGTAACCCCCCCCCCCCAAATCAAACCCCGGGGTAAATGCAACATGGTGAGGGTTACATGAAATCTCATGGGGCTTGCTTGCGCCCCCACTATAATAGCATCTGTCGCCGAATGCAAGATAATATATCTTTAGCATTTTTGGAGACTCGAACACGCAGAGAGTCTACACCAGTGGATCTGCACGCAAACGCCTGAACCACACGGCTATCGGAGCTGTTATAAATATACAGTTACATTTAAGTATATAAATATTCACACTGTCTCACAGTGACAATGTCACGGACGGCAAATTTCTATACCGAAAGAATATTCTGATTCTGAATAAAATCTGCAATTTTATATATTTCTGCCGTTTCTGTTTTATTAAAACACTGTAACACTGTTACGGGATAGAACTGTATCAGTAAATGCACTGTATCGATATTGTTCTAGGACATTCCGCCTACTACAATAATGCATGTCGTCTGCTGTGATCTATATGTGTACAATATAATATCACGGCCGATGTTTTTATGTTCTGTTTGAGGATATATTTTCTGCAATTAATACTTCCACAACGTTGAGATGTCTGGACTGGAGAGATATTTAAACATTACGATTAGACTGTAGTACCAAGCTGCTCAATTACTCTATCAACGACGGGACGGATTCTTATCACTGAATATGTATAAGCAATAACAAAAAAAAAAGGAGACAACTACTTGATTGTTCTATCAGCGATGACGGATTTATCTCTCTTTATTGTATATACCGGAATGTAATTATTTGATCGTATTTAACTGAATATGCTGATTTGGTAATATTATCCGCCACAAATTGTACCGCACGCGGGTGAATACCAAAATATTTACCAGCCGCATACATGGATGGGAAAATTATCTCTTTACCTGTCTCTGTATTTATGGATATAACCGACCTTTCTTCAAACATTTTACATTTTCCAGTATTTCCACATGCACTATTCTGACTCTGTGTAATAACACGCAAATTATTTAAAGAATTATCTTTCGGGTCTGAATTTATGTGATCAATTACAAGTCCGTTTTCGATGACCCCATGAAAACACTCGAAGATGAACCTATGTGAGTGATATCTTTTTTCCAACACTAAATCTAAAATAACCAGCTTTATCAACAGTACCAACTGGTTTTTTTCGTTGACAGTGTCTAATGACACCATCAGGAGAAGCTTCATAATTTTTAATTATAGGATGTTGAACAAAAATTTGTTCCATTTCTATATATAATATTATTTGTCTAAATGATTGTTTTGAAATCTGGCCAGATAGTCTTCAGCGATTTTTTAACGGAGACTCACCTGACGACTTCTTATCATAATATCGTTTCAGCTCTCTGTATCTTTTACCACCACACGCTACACATAACCGTGTTTCTCCTCTTACTCCAACACCGCATCGTAAACACGGTTTTGGTCCTAGACTACCTCTACGATAACTTTGCATATGTTGGCCACAGAATTCATTTACGCATGATTTATTACAAGGAGTTGAAAATCCAATCATAAGCCATCTGCATCGGTTGTTTGTTTGAATCATTATATATATATA
>JAECUM010049966.1:0-28746 GCA_016617855.1 Megalonaias nervosa | reverse complement strand
TGCATTTCATCATCCCCATGAATGTTCTAATGGACGCAAATTTGGTGAATGCTATCTTAAATCGCGTTTGTGTTCAGGATTCATAGAAATGGGAGGTTTTCATTTCTACATTAATGCATTTGGAGCAATTATAAAAGTGAGAATTTTAAATTAATCTTTCATTGTTATGTGAGAAAGTGCTTAGTTGCATACGAAATTTACGATTGTGATACTAATGATATATGAGTAATATTCACCCATTTTATGCCAAATCGAAAAAAAGTCTTAGGATCTAGAGAATGGATCAGAATGCATTGGTTAATTGAACAAATCTTACAGGACCTAATGTAAAAAGAGAATGGATCAGCTTGCATTGGTTAATTGAACAAATCTTACAGGACCTAATGTACACTAACAGCTTTATTTCACATTTTGATATTATTTTGTAATGTATCATACTACTTATACAATAAACAAATTAAAAACCACTTGTCGAATATTCAAACCATTTATGCTTTGCTTTCGGTAAAGTTATGTATATCAGTTGTAGTTAATATATTTGGAAAACAACAACCGCAAAACATATTCCATTGACAGAAGTGAACTGTAAGGTAAGCTGCGCTATTTACAGTTGTCATGTTACAATATCGTTAGTATCGGAAAAATGCCACTGTTGTAATCATCAATAGCCTGTGGAGGTCGTTACTGCTTTGAAATATTTCAGGTCGCGTGAAAGAGTGACAAATATTTTTAAGTTGGAACAAATGACTTAAGAGATGCGTTGGTTGATTTCCGAATGACAATTCGTATTTAGTATTACAAATCAATCAAGAAGTACAGACCATATGCGAGCTAGACCAACGCACCTCTTTCATGTGTATGCATATCAAAGACAAGCATGAATATTGATTGTGTTTTTTTAATTAAAGACTGTTTTGGTCATAATATAATATTCTCTCTCTCTCTCTCTCTCTCTCTCTCTCTCTCTCTCTCTCTTGTAGTGTAAGCCTTAAATTAATTAGGTGTTAGATATCACTTGACAGTAAAAGTAATCAGATATTCCACACTGTACTGGAACTGATACACACCAACAGCTGGTTTAGGTTAATTATTCACTAGGGTTTAGGATCCATAGGAAAAATACTTTCAGGGCAGTCTTTACTCCCATTCTTAGCTGTACTGATGTCTCGTATTAAATAAATAGTATAAAACGCCTTCTGCAGTTATTCTTTAGTAACAAATAACATTACATCTGTGGGATAAAAATTGGACATAAGACATAAATGCTGATGATCAAAATATTGTGTAGAGCTATATAAAATGGATTCACTTTCTTTATATATTTTCGTTTTGTATTCAATATTAGCGTAATTATTGAGACAGGACACGTCTTTATTGTAACAATGATACTTAGGTGGTAATGTTTTGTCACGTCGCATCAATAGTTGCAAGTAAAATGTAACAGAGGTTTGTAATTATTAATTGTTTTGTTCTTAATTCACTTGGTCATGTATTTCCCCGTTCATTTATAAAGGTATTTGGGTCATGGATTGTATTGTATAGCTTGATGTACTAATATTCGGGCTTATAAAGGGCTCATTGCTGAATAAAAAAATGAAACCAGAAAAACCATGTAAATGTGAAATTATTAGAGTTTCCTTGTGTTAGGTCACTAGGTGATTAGAGTAAATGACTAGTGTTTGCTGTTTATGAATTGAATGACAACGACTGGTGTTTTGCGGTCCTTCAAAATAGGGAAAAACACGAACTGTCAAGTCAGACTCGCGCAGAGTTTGATTCGTTCTGTAGAGAGAACTATTGCTTGTAACCATTTATTTATTTAACAAATGTGATCGTACGTATATTTGCCTTTGTCATTTTTCTTTTTTCTAATGCTGTTTTTCTTTGTTCTTTAATCAAATTGAGCCTACAAAGTATATATCATCCTTTCATCATTATACAGTCGTCAAAATGTAGGATTGTATACCTTAGATTCGAAGCATCTATATAAGTCTACAGCTCTGGCTAGGAATTTCAACGTATTGATGAAACTGTATTGACATTAGCTCAAAGTAATATTTACACAACAAATTGCCATCGGTGTAGTGGTGGTCATTATCATAATTATCTTTGTATGTTTTACGTCATCGTCGTTAATAATGTGGCTATTGGCTTATCTATTTGACAAGATAAATGTAAGAGTTAATTTTCTTTGAAAAGGTTACACAATTCTCTTTAGTAACCACCATAACGAAAATATTCAAACTTGTTCAGGAAGGAGACTGTTGTTTTTTGTTTCTTCCTTTTGCTTCAAGTACAAGACAAGTATTCAGTATTTCAGTCCGGCTGCTCATAATACGTATAAACGGTACTTACATAACGTTGGAATTAAGCTCACACAAACAAGCGATCATTTATATCACAGTAATATGCACATTAGATCATAACAAAACTGAGGAATTTTCTTGTCATATGGGTGTACAGTACATGAAGGAACCTGATTCATTCAATATATATATATATTCATTCAATATATATATATACAAGATTGACACTGGATGAACTATAGTATCCCTAACCCATCGTTTAGGTGAATAGTTTTATCCGAGATCATTGTATTCCTTACATACTAAAATAATATGAAGCAAGTCTTCCACAGGTCTTTACCCATCGTTTTCACGAAATAGAAACAATTATTTCAAATTTGTCCAAACCATAAACACCGAACTATACCAAAAGCATTTCAGAATGTCAAATGAGGTCCTTAATTTAAACAATTCATGATGCAACATAATTAAACATAACTCTAACTTCCTTATTTTGAACTCATTAAATTGCTGGTAACAAACTAGCATCGTCGACTCGAAATACTATTATCTTCATCTGTCAAAATATAAGCAGAATTAATAATGTATGAATGTTACAGATGTTTGTTGCGTAAATTTAATATGGTTTTTAGTCAAGATATTTGAATACTAAATGACATTTACCAGAATACCTATTTTAATAAATATATACAATGTTCGTAGTATATAAATGTTTTCCTTAGTTACTAAGGTAGATGTTGAGAAGTACTTTTTTTTCTTGAAACAGGAAACTAAATAACATAAGGACGTTAAATAAAAAACAACATATATTTAATGAGGAAGACACGTGGATCTTCTATGGCATGTAAGTAAACCTTGAACGACATAAACAACGTCAAATATATTGTAAAGAATCCCGACTAAAACTTTGCCAATCAATAAGCACACAGAGTCTTGGTCTTAAATTTGAAACATCAGATTAACGTAAACACGCACTGCATTATATATACTTGTACCGTGTTCATTCTAGGCTGTTATAGGACCTTCATTTAAAAAGTCACTTTATTTCAAATGTATATGTTACTTTAGTGAATGACATTACTAGGTAAAAGATGAAACGTAACAAAAAAGTCAAGAGGACTATTTTGGATGTAATTGTTGATAGATGTATCTTTTACTGGGCGGCTTTTAGGAATCGAGTCATTATGTGTCATGTGCTAACTTAAGAATTATCGCTCGCGTCTAACGGGAAACAAAGGATGAAAGTAGAGACTTCCATGCATGACATATTCAACCAGTGACTCAGAAAATAATTATCACTGAGAACATAATATATCGTCGTTTCTATTTTGTATTGTATTATGACACTTGAAATAGTATCCTGATGGAGCTTAAAGACTAAAATACAATTAAAATAATCATCTTAATTTAGAGGAAGGAAACACTTTCGTTCTTTGTATCTCATTTCGCATCTGAACGATCATTTGTGCTTGTTCATGTGTAGGAAATACAAGAATACGAAAACTAAATTAACATAAAATTGGTGTGGATATATGTGTTCGTGCAGTAGAGAAAAGAAAAGATAAATGCAATAAATTGTACGTTAGTTTTCATAATCAGTCACGGGGGGGGGAGTAGCATCACCGTTACGTAACCCAATTATTCATAGGAATGAATCATACGCTTTTTTGTGTCACGCTTATTTACTGAAAATCGTATATTATTTTCACTTTCCTTGTAAAGAAACCGAGTTTGAAGTGATATTTAGTTATTTAGCATAACCCTTGTAAGAAACATTTAGAAACCTCTATCAAACATTAATATATAATTTATGTTATGACAAATAGATGATTTCAGAATAATTAAGTAGATATCAGTATAAGGAATATAAATAAAAAGGGAGCTATCCTAATACATATCCTATCAGATTCACACGGTCCTGTTATGCGACCTGCCTTCTAAGTCCTGAGTTCATGCCATGTATGCAGTCGTTGTTTTGTTTTTTATTTTTGCTTTTGTTTCTATAATAAAATTTAAAATTATTTGTTTCAATCATCGTTGTTACAAACTGAGCCATTCTTACAAATATTGCCAAAAGTCATAACCCCACGATTTGAAGTTATTGAGCTAGGGCTGGGCTTACTTTGAGGTTTAATTTGCAGTGGTCATGCATTTATGTGCGATACACGCGTAAAGTCAGCTTTCCTGACAATCAGACGGGCCTGTTTTAAATAATCATGGCCGGCTTGACATTTTAGCAGAGTCCCCAAGATGTTGGCCTTAATGAGAAGCGGGCATCGCAAGAACCTGTCCCCTCCCTGAACCAATCGGATCATTGGGAAATTTACTATGTGCTCCGATTTCCAGAAGCAAATGACTAATGGGCCGGACGCAGCGATGTGGTTCAGATGTCTCAATATTTGAATAGAGAAATGTGATTCTTTTGAAATTTTTCCCAACTTGTAAACTAAAACTTCTAGTAAATCGGTGCACACAATCTCTATTCTTTCATTAGAACCGTTCGTGTATTTAATAATGCGTAAATGGGTGTGTTTTACATTTTCAAATCACATCTTAATTTCTCTTGGTTTGTTTCGAAGAAGAAAACACATTTTCTCACATACGTGTGCCTGGTATTCTTATATACTCAGACAGACCTGGCAGACATACTTCTGGATCACGAATGGATGAGTTGTTTAGTGTTAACATGTAAACTTAGTATATAATAACCAACCAATGGATTCTTTACATGTATTTACATTGTTTCACTCTGATTTAATCTCTCTCTCTCTCTCTCTCTCTCTCTCTCTCTCTCTCTCTCTCTCTCTCTCGCTCTCGCTCAACCATTCGTTCACATTACAAAACTATTTACATATATGTATTTTATTTGCGAATAAATTATAAGGTCATATTTTCTTCAAAAAATATCTTACTTAAGTGCCGTGTTACGACTAGTAGTGGATTTTCTATCTAAACTTCAAAATTGATTTATTTTATGCTGATTTTAAAAAAAAAAATAACTTATACTAAGCATATCGGCCGGCTTAGATATGTGGTCTATTGTGGTGTAGGAAACAACAGATTCAGTAGAAGACCAGCGACTTTCAATGGGAGATTACTTTACGTTAGCCAATGCTCAAGCCGGTGAAAGAACCCCGGCCCGTGACGACTTGAAGCATGTGAGCCAGCCTTGCTAGCATGTGAGCTAGCCATGTTATGAATTTGAAAAAATTCTCCTGAAATCACATCATTGGGATCTGGATCGTTCATTCGTGTTGAATATATTCTGTGAGGAAATGATATACTTTCTTCAACGTTTTTAAATATCAAAGTCTCAATTAATGTTGATGATTCATTTATTACAGGAGTTAATTCAAACCATTTTTAATTAAAATATAGCACGATTTGGAGTGTTTACATCAAGCATTTAGTATTAGGCCTTTTTGTTCCGATTTAATTTATTGGTTCCTTTCAAGTGCCTTGAATGCGTAGTTGGATGTAACTTTAATGCTTCAAAGCTACTTCATCATTCTTACGTATGGTTCTAATATATTCTTGATAATATGATCTATGCAATCATCCCAGCAGGAGGCAAGTTGGAGCTTCATTTATTTTATCTTTCTATATTTTAACCTTGTATTTGTTGCACCACAATTTGTTATGAAAAGGGTCATGGTAAAGAATGAATTAATGAGTGGATTGTCTCGTAGTTCATTCATTTGGTATATGGATGGATGGATGGGTATTTCATATGTTATTTTATACAATCCAGCTCTCAAGTGTAAGTGTCATATATCACCAAACTCTGTCGAACTTTACCTCGGACCTAAATCCTATATGATTATAGTTTTAATCCATAGCGTAATGCAGACAGTATGAAGAGTTAACGAAATTAGTGATGAGTCAGACTTCTTGGATAAGTGGCGCCCCTAGCTCCTAAACACTTTGACAAATGCGGACTCAGAACGGCATTATTTGTCCTTTATGGGTTTCAAGGACTATGATTACAATTATTTAACTACATGACCTCCATATTTGTTTCATGTTTCCAGCTACTGCATTTTCGGCTATGGTAAAATCCTAATGAATCACATGTAAATCTAAAATACTTTTAAAGATGATATCAAGGTAAAGTTCTTGTCGTAGGTTATGCTTCATTTTTTGAGAGGCTTCACTGTAAACAAGGCACTGTGCAATTGGTCACAGATTTCACTTCCGGATCAGCATCAATGTCTCATTAATCACTGTGCACTCTCGCCGAAATATACACAGACAACCAAACCACAATGCCAAAATTCGAAAGAATAAGCAATTACCCGATACTTTTAAATCAATACCAAAAACACATAATATATATCTTGTATCACCAGCAAAATACGAAAGACAAAATGCTCTGGGACTACGTTCGTGGATACTGTACCGAAGTTAATAATTGTGACAAGAGTCCAAGCATGCGGACTACCTCGGACAATGTCTGTATATATCCGTCAATCTAGTAACAATCGAGCGAAGTATTTGAAGAATCAGACCATCTTATATAGTTAAACTATACGAGAACAAAAGAAAATTACTGCTTATCTTTCTTAGCTGAGCTATATCGTTTTTGTATAGCATTGGTAATAGTTAATCTATGAGCAAAATCTTGGTTTGAATCGGATGCGACAGGTTTGGTTCCAGTGATGTTTTGTCTATGTTTCCTTTTATTTACAAAATCCTATTTGACCAAGAAGTTTGCCTTTGCATTAAGAATCATGCTTTTAAGGTTGTGTCATCTATATGATATAACTGAAAGTGTATATGTCCTATTAAATCAGTTTATATGTACCTCCAATTTTAATTTTTCAGCTCAAGCAAGGAAGAAAAATTGAGAGAATCATCACAAACATCCCTGCTTTCAATTCAGTAAAGTGCAATACACTGACCTTGTTCACCAGACCTGGATCCAGGATTGAGACGCCTTCGGCACACTGCCTTACCCATACATAAAAGTACACTGATAATACAGTATATGTACACGTGTTGACAGTTTAAGTGAGAGGGAGAGAGCGAAAGGTTTGTGTACGATTTGGTACATTTCTATTGCGTAAAAGTCCATGCTCTTTTTCATGATGGCTAATAAAGATACTTGAATACAAAAAGTGCTAATTTATTCTTGGCTGTTTTGCAAGAAAGGTAAATTGGTCTGAAATTTGTTTGTTGTAGATAAACCATTTACTCGGCAGGAAGATTGTTTCAAAAATCCATTTGTTTGACCATCTTACTTTAACCGACAATGATTATTTTCTTCAGTGAATGATGGAGTTTTAATATGTAAGCAGTTATTTCCAAATCCAAGACAACAAAATATTCCAGATAGAAGGAATTCAAAATATGTGTTTTAATGTTGCTCGATATTTTGCCGAAAGTGAACTGTACTGATTCCACTAGGGCCAGTTTTGGATACAAAGTTATTAGTTGCTTGAAATGGGCGCAATCCGTAAAGGAACCGGTGGCTGTAAGACTGAAAGGTTATACAAGTGTTAGGAATGGGATCACACTACATTTTTATAATACTCTATACGAATTCCTAGGGTGACGGTTGCATGTGAATCTTTAGAAACTCTGACAAATATAACATGTTATCATAGTGTTATACAACCCCGAGCTATGGCTACGCCACTATTCTTGTAGTCAGGACAGATATTCTCACTTTGACTATTAGTATGGACATGGATTTTCAAGGCATTACACCACAGCTAAGAAACCTGATCGTACATCAGACATGGTCGTTACCCTGACTAGGGGGCTTCTGTAGACCTTCTATTGCTAGTATAGTACAAACAATGTAGTAACGACTCCCCGGTTTTCGTCATCCGTTCACCATTCTTACAACAATCATGATGCACATTGCCTGCAACACATTTACGCACTACAACAGAAAGTGGTTGAATTTAAGTGTCCTGAAAACTGGACATTTCATACTGACCGATATTAGCACATGTACATATTCTTTAGTTCGATTTCGAGTAGAAAGGAACACTGTTGTAAGTGTTATTTATTTTCAAATTAATATTCTGGTATTATTTATTAACAGTAAATCCATATTTGATCTTTGGTGAATGGTGGACTATACTCTTATATCATGTCTGTCTCGAATTTATGGATAAGAGTGGATTTTAGTTTTGTTGTGCAAGCTATTTGCAGTAAACAATCTGGACTCTGTTTTGTCTCTACACTAAAATGCGTTTAAAAATAAATTAAAACTCATTCAAAAGCACGCTTTAGGTTTACAAATCTACTCGAGGCACTCCTATCAATTCGAATGAATACCACTGTACATATTCTGCTGTATTCATATGAAGTCATACGGGCCAAATAAATGGCGCATAGCTCATTAACCAAACCAGGCACTTAAACTTTTAATCATTTGTCACATGTAATATACATCTACATTATACAAAGTATCATGCAGAGAACCAAAATTTAGATTGGTCTTTTTGCATATTAAAATCGCTAATACAGGTATATTGAAAGGTATGATTGCTATTTTTAAGATACCACTGATATGCATTTATTCTTCCTATCGTCTTATGATATTCTTAATTTATTCCTTTCTGTCAAATGGTTCTTCCTACTACTTTGCTTTATATTGCTTTGTTTCTTGTGTATGTTTCACAAGCACACGACAGTTGAACGAATTGCTTACGTGACTATATAGGGGATATATGCAATAGTTTTAGTAGGTACCGTGAAATGTTCCACGAGTGAAGTCTAAACATTGTACTGTCAAGAGTGATGAAGCCACAAGTGACAATACAAAAATCTGTCTGTTTCACAACTTCATTTTTTTTTAACACTCAGATAACAGTAGATTTTATTTGCATCATATATGTTGAAGTCCAAACCAGTCACCTTGCATGACATAAATAAAAATGTATGTGTGACTCCGGTTACCCGACAGACCCTATAATTTCCTTCCAACCATACCTTCTTGTAAGTCGAAAATGTAAAAAGCGAAAATAATCTCTTTCAGAAAAATAAAAGAAACAGAGAGATTAATTACAATTGAATTTAAATTCAAGACGGAAATGACACTTACTTTCTAATTTTTGCTTCGTTTAAAATACGTCCAGACCCAAAATAATCGACGAAAAGCATTCTACCGAGCAAACGAAACTACCTTTGTTTTTGAATGTGGCCCCAACCACACATATATTATTCAGCTGAAACCATATGATAGTGTTGAGTATTCAAGGCTGATTCGGCGTACACTATATATATATATATATATATATATATATATATATATATATATATATATATATATATATATATATATATATATATATATATATATATATATATATATATATATATATATATATATATATATATAGTGATTATTAGCATTGCGTCTCCATGTTCTTAAACTAAGTTACAGAAAAGAGAGAAAACCTACAAGTATTCTAATAATCAAAACTATTTGTTCCTTGGAATACAAAGTGAACATTTATTAACAACTTACAGTGTTGTGAATTAAGTCACCAATACACGTAAAAGTTCTATCGCAGGTCCAGGTGTATAGATTGTTCCAAATGAATTCGAGTTGTGTTCTGAATAAATTCCAATCTTGAACGTGCTGATGTGCCAGTAACAATCTTTATGTATACCAGTGATATAATCCAGAATGTCTTTAAATGAATTCACAATACTCTCACAGTAGTGATTTTATCCTAAAGTCAATGAGTACTTTGAAATTCCAATGAACAATTGAAATAAATAAATCCTCTAAATAATAATAATTGAACACAACTAAGAGACTGATTCCGTTTCAGATGTTTAAGAAAGGAATAATTAATTATATTTGTCACTACTATTATGCTTAAAATATCTAAGACTCAATAACAAAACCAGGATGAGAGTCATAAATTCACTTTCTGAAAATTCTGTGTTGGAAACAAGGTCATAAACTCACGTAAACGTGTTTACCCAAATTTAGTTGCAACCCACAATCATAGAGATATGCAGTATTGTTTACAAAACGGCCTTACACTCGATAATTATGAACAAAACTCAAACGCACAAGATAGATATAAATAGCAACAGTAATATAAAAGATGTTCCCATTTCAAATCATAAACCGTTCTTTGTTTGCGATAACTAAAATGCAAATCCCCCAAAATTCAAAATCTTCGCTTCCGGACAAATCCGCTACACTGCATGTCTCCTTAAACAGGAATTTGGTTCTTTTTAGCTCTTTTTATTTTGTTTGTTTGTTTGTTTCTTCATTGAGGTCTGCAGTTAGTGTAAATACTATTGAATATATGCAATAATCATTTACTTAGAGAGATTATTATAAAAATAGCCATGGCAATACGTCTTATTACCTCTAACCTTAGTGGCTGAAATAAATGTATATGTGCTAAGGCAGAGTTATCAAAATGATAACATCTGAATTTAAGAAATTAGATAAATGTGATTTTGTTTTCAATTTCATTGATATCCATTCAAAGTGATATTTGGTGATTTGATAATATTGTTTCTACATATAAATCGTTTTTGTTGCGTCGTTGTGTGTGTTCCTTGTAATAATGACAATGTGTACCCCATAACAAATAATAGATTCAGAACGTCTCTGTCTTTGTAGAGGAACAGTTTTCATAGATATAACTTAATACTTGACGAACTAATATAGGGTCTCAATATTTGTCATTGTGCTCTTTTTTTCCTCCCCAAAATTCACCTGATAGTTCTATTTAATAGATAGCTAAAATTTATAAACTTTTTTATCACCTTTAACAAATTCACAGTAAGTGGCCAATTGAGCTGGTTTAATTTAATAACATCATAATACTTTAAAAGTTCAAGCTGATTATAAAAAGTATATGCTCTTATTTTCCAGGCATTTACGTATAAGGTATGAAATATACATTAGTTTAATGTTTGATACTTAATTTTAGAAGGAGCCAACGTACGTTTCATTTCAATTACTAAGTATTAAACCATGACGTGACATAATGTAAGCCGTTTAGTGCATCGTATGGGATATGCAAGGCTAGTTACAGTGTCCAAAATTCCAGTCAAAATATTTGATTCATTCTTGCATTTATATGATCAACGGGACAATATAGTCCATACATTATGTACACAAAATTAGTGATGAAAGGAAGCATGAAATGATGCAAAGAAAGGTCCCAAAGCTAAAGGCTCTTAATGGTGTAAATTACGAGTGGCATAAAAGTAGAGAGTTTTAGCGCATGTGTTCTTATTTCTCAGGAATATTCAATTTAAACTTCTTCTTTGAACAATATAATTATTGCGAAAGTAATCGAGTTAGGACTTTAAATAAAGCAAATACCATAGGTGTTGTTGGGATATTGTCATTGATTCCCTTAGTTACTTATAGACAGTTCAAATGATGTGTGATTGTCGTCGTATGTTAAGAACCCTTTACCTATTTAAAAAAAAAAATCAGTGGTCATAGCATATCATTTTCATCTTGATATTCTACATGTCATATAATGTTTGAGATGATATACAATATTCATTTCGCGAATAACACATGCATAATAAATATCCCTACTTCACTTTAAATCATGCGTCGGTTTACAGGGTATCATATTATACTTTTTTATATCTGACTATGAATGTTGCATTAATCCTCTTCCTTGTCGTTCAATGCACAGAACAAGTCGGGAGATGATAAGAAGGATTATTAATTCAGTTTAAATAGCATGAATGTTTTTTGCAAGAGAATTTAGAAACAATGTGTGTGTGTGTGTGTGTGTGTGTGTGTGTGTGTGTGTGTGTGTGTGTGTGTGTGATTTGGATTTTTAACGTAGCTTTAAACATTGTTCAGTCATATCGCTATGATGTATACAGTGTGGCAGTTAACAATGATGTCTAGCACTGGGCATCATGGCACAGATATGTAGTATCGAGTCTCACTCAGTCACATTATCACGACACCAGGCCGACCAGACCTAATACTAACCTCTTAATGTATTATGTACATAGCTAATATTAGCCCCGTATATTTTTTGTAACCGGAACATGTGTATTTATGGATGTATTTAAAATCAAAGTGTGTTATATCCGTTGTATGGATACCACAGCTTAGAATTATTTTTGTACTAAACTAGCGCCGTATACAACAATGTATAATAGTAAATTTATCATTAAATACAATCCAAAACAGCTTTAGTTGGATAGCTGTGAGTTTGCTATTGAGTTTCTGCGGTTCATATTACGTGTCTCTCTGTTATGTAACTCTAGTGGTTGATTGTCAAATATTCATTGGTATATTTTTCGGTAGAGTAACATGAGAGTAACAGTTAACATTCACATACACGTCAACCTAACTGATAGAACCACTAGAAAATTCTTTTTAACTTGATTTATTTGTGTTAGGCATTGAATTAAATGGTGTCTTGTTACATATCTAGACATATCTCATCTAACTTGGTAGAGGTTACATAACACCAGACTTGGGATTCTCGATGTATGCACACATATGATCATAAAAAGGACACATATACTGTATAGAATCACAAAAACGTATAGTTTAATATTTTCACTATAGACGCATATGTTACTTATTGCTATTATGTTTTGTTTAACATTATCACTGAACGAAAGCAAATATTTCAATACTGACTGATGTAAAGTGCCAACGCCTCGCAAAACAGCCTGCGGTATTGAGCCTGTGCGTTACAAATATCTGTGACATATTTATTCAAATTTTCTTGCCTCAAACATAACAAAGCCTCACTTTCCAGAGAAGGCAATTTGTCTTCATTATCATAATGAAGGTATATCGAAATAGAAATGACAATTCAAGCAGATATAACTGTGGTCTGATATATAGAGGGTCATATAAAGTTTCTTATATGATATTGAATATCGTCCATTGCAACGGGCTGATCATGCAAGTGGTGGGTTCCTTAACTGTTTCGAAAACAAATGTCCTGCAAGATATACCCATGATCATTTAATTAAATAATTGCAGATGTAATCTAATACAATGATTACGTTAACAGTTTTGCATATGCAGCTACTATGTACTGAGCTTTATAATTCAAATGATGCACTCTTGTAACGCATATTTCTCAAGGCCGTCATCTGTTTTGTGTCTTCAAAATTCAAGATCATACCAAATAGCCATTTTAGAAATGCTTTCTCATCAAACCACGGTCTAGAGAGAATTATTCAGTTTCTATACAACTTTAGACCAGATGTTATGCAGGGAGTTTGTTTCTCGATTTAAGAGTGAAATTGAAAACATTCCTTTCTCATTTTCTCGATGATGTATACATTCACGTTATTATGTGTGCGTAATTTTATTTCTTATGTGTATTTTCTACGATACTATAAACACAGAATATTACCCTTTGAAGACAGTTATTCTTTGTATCATAACACGTTTCTTCAAGCGGTTAGCGAATGTTGCTTTAAAGATGTGTGACACAATAACGGAAGAGTAACAATCTGGACAGTATGTTATGTTTTGAGTTTGAAGTCAAGTAAATTCTTTAAACGCGCACATAAAGACCCATTTCGAGTTAGGGTGTTTTTAACTATTCCGATTTAAAATTTTCGTCTAGACATGGCATGATGTGTATTGTAGGTTTGACAGATATATATATATATATATATATATATATATATATATATATATATATATATATATATATATATATATATATATATATATATATATATATATATATATATATATATAGTGTGTGTGTGTGTGTGTGTGTGTGTGTGTGTGTGTGTGTGTGTGTGCATTTTGCTTCTGTTTTTGTATCCTCTGTAACTCCATATTGTATTTGCTTATATCACAAGCCTTAGACTTAATTTATAGTACTTCTAACGTCTTTTGAGACCATTTTTCACAATTCGGATATTTTCAGCAGTCTACTGTTCCCATCCCATGTCGTACTGTTTCTAATTATTTTTAAGTATTGTCATTTTTTACAAATTTAACTAATCGCGGTACATTCCATGAATAAAAGTTCCGGATACTGAAACGACGTTTTCAATCATTTATATGTTGCCGGGTCATCATATGTTTTGTATTCTGTCATACCATTTAGTATCATTCCGCATAGTTCCAAACGGCCTTCCTAAACTTTCTGCCTTGCTTTCGTACCATTTTCAACATTTGTGGTACAAAATTTACCTACCGTACTGTTTGTAACTTTGCAAAGGACCTTACCATGACTCTAAGTGGCATATTAAAAGCCAATAAAGACGATAACACCACATTAAAGACAACATATTCTAAACTATAAATGCAACATTTATGTTATCTCTGCATGTCGCCTATAAGGAGGTATATAGTTACTGCCTCCACACCTCGGTCTGTTCGTCTTACAGTTTGTTTTCCAGTTTTTGTCATCATTTTCACCGCACATCTCTAAAAGGATTATGTTGAAATATGTGAACTGGATATGTAACTGCAGCTGATGGGCACTAGGTTTTTCGCTTCTAACCAGGCATATTTTGGGGGAAATTTATTGACAAATTATCGACAAAGGGGTATTTTGAAAACAAATGAAGTAGGCGGAAACTTGTCAATGCTCCGACGCCTAAGCTGCAAGAAGGATTAATTGAAACTCTGTAGATTCGCACTAAAGTTGAAGTGCTTCTTTTTCGGCCTTTAGTGAGCTTATTTGTCAAAGAAGCTTGTCTTTTCTCTCATTTGCTGTGGCTTAGGAGCTATTGTGCAATATATTCTTGACCTATAGGTTGCAGGTTTCAATTCCGGCTAGACTAGTCGGGTTTTCTCCATATTACGTGTTTTATCGACCTCATGTTAGGTCAGATGTCTTGAAAATTGCTGAACATCATAGGTATTATCAGAAATGAAGAACCAGAATGAGTCTGGTCATTGTCCTAAACGTTTCGCTCGTCAGTGGCTTTATTGCCATGCAGTACTCTTTATTCCCTCTTGATCTAATGCCAACGATAGATGAAGGCTTTTTCTATTTGTTAAGACAATGGTTTATTATAATGAATATTATGTAATTCATTTTAAATGCACGCATTGACGTAAGAGTTATAAAATACCTATTGTATGAACGTTGGGTATCTGAGTGTGAATCAATACATATCAATATTCATTGCTACTCACACCTATGAGGACAGAGTTTGCCATTATTTAAACATCTGTGATTCAACAGTTAAAAGACCTTTAAAGGTCAGATATTAGAGTGTTATTTCAAGCCCAATTTTTTAATTACATTCTTGCACGTATGATGTTATGAAACAAACTTTTTAATATATTTACCTTGATTATCATTCAAGGGTCATTTCAAGTGTTCTTCAAAAATCTGAATGATATAGTCATCAAACGAAAACATTTGAACAATTATTTGAAAAAACGTGTAAAGCCATGCAAAACGGTTCTATATCGAGACCACGTAATTACTTATTACAATCTAGCAACTATAACCTGAAACAACAACATGCTTTTTTGTTACCTAATTTGGTCTTTTATTATGATTCAATGGTCCTCTTATGCTTTAAATTTTTTGTTGTTTATTTTTTTAATTTGAATGATTTACCCAGTAAATTAATATTTTAAAAGCACCTCCGGTTTTCGCATGGTTTTTAGGTAGGAATGCGCATAAGAATGTCGGCCTACTTGTATAGTAGAAAGTACTGTTAATATTTATGCACAAAATTTGCCTTCGAAACCCATGTCAAATTATAGTAGTCAATGTAATAATGTGACCAGATTTGCTTTAATGGTAAATATGAACACATATTCATATAACGTCATTTTGTTCGTTAAAATTTTTATAAAAGTTTTTTGAATTTAGTCAGCGCCCTCATCTAGGGCCCTAGTTTTAAGTCACTATAAAGAATTGAAATATAGTCCTACATGTTCATGAGAGAGAGAGAGAGAGAGAGAGAGAGAGAGAGAGAGAGAGAGAGAGAGAGAGAGAGAGAGAGAGAGAGAGAGAGAGAGAGAGAGTATAGTCATATATAGTTACTTTGAACAATGAAAAGGTAGAACAATACTTACTTTGACCCGTTTTTCATCCAAGTTTATGTGCAAACTTGTTGCCAAAAAACCCTTGAAAGTTGCATTCATTCTATAAATCCCGAGTCTTGCACGATGTAAATCACCATCTTTGCAAACTCTAAGTGCTGGTAAATAGCATTTGCAAAATGAATAATAAAATTATTGAGTTTCCTTTGGTCATTATAGGTATATATTTTCTTTATAAACGTGTACATCACCTCATTTCACAGACAACTGTATGTATTCAGTCTTGTGCCGTATTCCCGCGCTAGTTTAAAAATAGACGCATAAAGTCTAGAGAGTACAATACCTATTGTCTGTTTCTTTTCTGTATTCTCCAATGCCATTACTTCTAAAACATATTTCAAAATTTTCAGAAGTCTATTAAAAATGCTGAACCAATATTGTTTTACTTCTTATCAATGTCCATGTTATATGTTTACAGATAAATACATAGTTTATAAATAGATTATAGTTTGACTCTTGGCTTCGTCAAAGATTGTGGAAGACAGTATTTTATTTTTCTTATAAAGATAGAAACACAGATATGTGTGTGTGTGTGTGTGTGTGTGTGTGTTAGAGCCATGAAATTACAAGAATAAAAGTAAATAAATACATAAAGAACATTTGTCATTTCCAGTGAAGTTAACAAACCCATGTATTCGAAGAAGAAGCGAATCCACAGGCCCCTATAAACACCTTCTTAACAGTCATATTCAATAATATCAAACAATCATTTAAATAATTCAATAATATTAAGCATCATTCAATAATATTAAACAATATTTTAATAAGGAATATTTTTTTAATTTTATGACTACGTACCTTTTTGTCAACATATTTTAGAAGCAGTTTTCAGCTGACGTGTAAGTTCGATATTCTATTTTTGTCTATGACGGATCATTTTGGAGTAGGTTTAGAAACTAAACTTTATTTATAGAGCTTTATAACCCCTAAAATAATAAAAATGCATGAAGCAAATTTGAAACTGAGTGAATAGCTCATGGTAAAGCAGTATATATGAGAAGTAAATGGAAAAGATGACAACTTTTAATTCATTTCTTGATAGTGTTTGAGCACCCTATAACCACGGCAACGGACACGTGGAGACAAAACTGATGTCAGAAACAAATGTTAACCACCTCATGTAAACAGTATACATCATATGAGGACATTTGGACAAGGGGCAGAAAATGGCCCTTATTCAATATAGTCCTTTACCAATAATTTTTCTATAAAAATCTTTATCTTGCTGTTGTAACCAAACTTGTTTTTGTTGTTTGTAAGAAAGTATCGCAGAGGTTACATTCAACGATGTGTGAGAATCGTAGCATCGAGCATGTATCGTAATAACACTATTGGAGAACAACAACGCTGATGTTTTGCACAACAGTCGTTCAGACTGACATTGGTACATGTTTTGTTAAAGTGTCTCCAAACAAAATTGGTATCACAGGATGAATACTCGCTGAAAATTCGAATCATTCGGTCTCCACAAATCTGGTAAGATCGATATTTGGTAGGGTCCGTTTACTGCAGCTAGTGACATTTCTTGTGTTGGGTGCCTGAAACTTTCAAAATAACGATGACACTCGCCAAGCCTAAGAAAAGCAACAGAATAAGCGGCTACAATGTCAACATAAATTATGTTGAATGTCTTATATTTTGCATTCCAAAGACCACCATAGCCAAACTGAACACAAGATTGTGATACATCATCGAAAAATGTATTTTGGAGTTGGACGCCATATATGTTTCGTGTTGGGCTATATGAGCCACAACGGACGAAGCTGTGAAACAATTAACGACTAAATCATCGTTGCCTATGTTATAATTTACCAACACTTGTTTCATAATTTGTTTGAGTGATTCCTTCCGATTTATCCGACTCAGAGTCATCTCCGTAAAATAACCAGACCGATACAGAGTCACCCTTACTTATGTTGTAGATTTCCTCGTAAATATCACCGTCATAAACTCGTATTATTCTCTCCCTTGGAACTTATGTCACCGAGTTGGTGCATGCATGACAATTATGATCATATAATATTATTGTAGCACCCTTACTATAATTATCGGAAACTTATTTTATAAAATAAATACGTCGTTTATTTTAGCTATGTTAATGAGAGAATTTTCCCATTGTGCTATTTTTTGTTCTTGATTCTGAAAATCCATTTCCTCGTTTCGAGCTTGCAAAATGTTCTCTGACACGTTGAGCCACGCAATTTAGCAAGCCCGTTTTCATCGGAGCATGAGCACCCATGTTTAGTTCATTCAAACGATAAAACGCATAAACAACAGCTATAGCAGGATCGAGTTCTTGTAGTACGTATTGTCTATCCCGATAAATGTTCCTGGTTTGGTATTTTTATCTACTAAGACGACGTTGTTATGTCGCCGTGATCCTTTTGGTGCCCCCCCCCCACCTTTTCTTCTGCTAAAGCATATGTTTATGAATATGCTTTACAGTAGGAGGCAATCAGTTGTAACCAGTATCAGTGATATCTCCACATTTAAGGGATTGATAAGGGATTGATATGTGACAACTGCTTTCGCAAACGGCAGCATTGTTTGTAGTATCAGCCTATACACTGTCGAATGTCATAATGCTAAAAATGTATCTAGATTCGTCGCTAATATTTTGTAGAGTGTTAGATACATGTGTCAGGATATATACATATGCAATTTATCATTTTCTAAACTTAAGCATTTGGTGTTTTCTAAGCGCAACAAAGAAACAAAGCCCTTTATAAGTATACAAACGATTTTTCGACAAGATCGTTAACAGACGACTTTTAAAACATCAGTACGTTGTATATTATTCTTATCAGCATACATTTTGACACACGAGCGCTTTACCTGAATTACCAAAAGACAGCAACTTAAAGGTAGTCTTTTACAGCTGTAGCGGGTCAGTTATGCTAACCTTGTTTCATCAGTGTTTTAGTGTACTTTAAATGTATGTTCCAGAATCTTGACTGAAAACAAACGGGTTTGCTGTAAAAAGAAAAAAACTTTGTATCAACTGTATACAGTGTTTCTATTGATGTTGTGTCGGAAAAATGACCACATTTAAGGTTTAAATTACTGCTAAATGTATCGCTTATCTATGCATCCACTATTTTTTTTTTTCTTTTTTTTTTTCCTCAATGCTAAATAAAACGGTCAAGCTTACTTTTCGTTTTTATCTTGTATGCTAATATTCATCGCTTTATCGTACCAATGAATATATTGTTTTTTTGGTTCATCAGAAATAGTTTGCTGTTTATTTTGTAATCTCGATTTTTGTCTCAGTATAATATAGCTCTTCATGTATTAGTTCTGAACAGAAGACTTGCCCAGTTTTGTACGATCACTCTGCTAAGAAGGAAAACTTTACTTTAGTGTGATTGTATACCTGAGGTAGATGGTGCTAAACCTTTATACTGCACTAGTATCCAAGTAATTTTTTACTTTGTATGGAACTATCTTAACGATACCTGGTGTGGTTGGTGTTTAAAATTATACTACTCTGGGTCAGGTTTATCTATGCTGCCATATGTTTAGTTCTGATCTAATGCTGCTATCCACATGCAACTTAGATATGGATTCACTGATTATTATGATACAGCGTTGCTCATGTGACTTACTCTCTGTTTCTCTTTTGTTTTGTCAGCCTCTGTCTATCTCTCTGTCTGTCAAGGGGAAAAGGTGCCCATTATATAATTTATAATGGTATTGTGAGTGCTCTGATAGTCGTTGTTAAGGGTGTAATTTCTATCTTATACATGGTTATATTTTACATTAAAACTACCTTTACAATATTTTAGTGTTTGGGTCTTTATTCACCATGCAAAGTGATCCTAAACATAAAAGGTATAAGACTAAAGAATATAAGTCCTTATGATGACATAATTAATTCCCCATTATTATTTTAGGGTATTCTTGTCGGCATTGATGACATTTTACTGACAATAACGACCCACGCAAGGGGAATATTCATGCGTGTAAGTTACACAAGCATTTTTAAAAACTTTTCGATAGACTGTCACCGGATAGAACGGTAGTCAAATATGTAAGACCGTTACATCCAGCTATGATACTAACATTCCACATTAAACTGAACTTATTTACATTTTGACATGCAAATAATCAACCATTTCCTGAAATATGCTGATTTCAAGGAAGTTGAAACTGAGTCATTATAACTTGAAAACGACAACTGTATGAGCGTTTCTTTGCACACATTTGTCTGAACTTTTCCAGTCAAGTTCACGAAGCTGCATATGTGTGACTTCATATAAACGCTTAGATATCAAATTGCAAATTAATACTAACGGTTTGAGTCTAGATTAAGCAAAAAATTGAATTATAGCACATTTATCTCAAGATAAAAAACAACTCCAAAACATCTCTTTGGCAACACTATATCACCCTCCCTCCCTGGATCTATACATCTATCTGTCTAGTTATATATTTATTTCAATGTATGTATGCTCAAAGTTGTTGGAGTTCGAGCATTTCTTTTTGAGTATATTCAAGGAAAATCTTCATGTAAAGATAGAAACTCCAAGATGCAACTAAATGTATCATAGGTAAATAACGTGCTTGCTAGAAACAAATAGAGAGACACTGAAACAAAATACTGAGCGTGTTTGAAATGTCTATTTGACATACATTATATGTCTGTCATAGTCTGTCTCTGTTTCTCTGTCTCGGTCTAGCTCTCTAAATCATATACTTTATTAGGTTACAGTGACAATACACGGAAAACAGTCGGAATTGTAACTAGAACAATAATACCCATTTGAATAAACTGTGAACAAATCTCACTACCAAATACATTCATCAAGCCTTTAAATCTTGAATGTATGCAATACCGAGAAAACAATATGTTTAAAATGTAAATTAACTTTGTATTCAGATCTGGTTTTATGATAAAACTTAACTATGTACGCTGTGACTTAATCAATAATATGGAGTTCAGCATGACCGAGAAGATGAAATGGACAAGTCAGATTCACGGAACTGATCAACCGCAAATGGACAAATGTCATTGCTGGTACTAAAACCAACGGAACCAACACTGTTCTTCTTAATTATGCCGATAAAGGGATATTTTACACTGTATACACTGAGCATTTAGAGCATTAATAACACACAGATAAAGCAAAAGAATGTAAATATTTCAGAACTCTATTAATAAAAGATGGAATGATGGGCAGAAAAATGGATACAAGAACACAGTAGGTAAATAATGTAAATTATCAATTTATCCTTATCATAAAACACCCAAATACACCCACACAAACCTCCAAAGCCTATAAATATTATATTCATTCCAACTCTGTATTGTCAATGCCACATTTGGGAAATAAACAAGATGCACGTGTAAAAGGTCATCATGTGTGAAATTGGATACGCAAGAAAAACGGAAACTGTTCTCCTTAACCATCTGAGCAGTTATGCTCATTAACCCCTGAACAACATCACCGAGTCCATTTCCGTAGTACGCCGAGTTCGCGAAGTTATATCCTGTACCTGGAAAGCTGCATATCGATATATCGTTATGGCTATACATATACTGAGATTTCTAGTTGGTGATCATCGAGAGCACCCAACCCGTGCGCTGCGCGCAACCTGATATACAGCCTGACCGTAAGTGTCTATCGACGCAGATCAAGTTAATGTCCATCTCGATATGTCACCGTAAACCTTGCCCAGGAAAGGCTTTTTTTATTGCATCGTAGAAACAATGGTTAGGTAGAAACTACCGTGATAAGGTCGCCTGGAGACATAAACAGGGAAACACTATAAAGGATATAATAAGCGCCTGCAACTTTACTTGCGTCTTCGCCCACGACGAAAGACTTCCGTCAACGGCATCGCACTTGAGATTTACCGCGATGTAATGTTAACGATGCCAGGAGTACGGTCTTGATCGAAGACGCTCCTATATCGACGCGGTACCCCGCAGTGGATATTTCAAGGACAAAACTTAGAGCTCGTGAACGGTATTTAAGATTCTAGAATCACGTACAGTGATCTATTTATTCGCCATTAACTGGCTCAGTAGCATAAGGTCCGTATGGAATTGTTATCACGTGCTATTTTGATGGTGTTTCATGAAAACAAAAAAAACACAAGTTTGTTATAGGCTGGTAGTCCCCTCCCCAACGGTTTCTATTTTATGGTGGGCCATTTGTAATACACGAGCAGCTGAGCCAAAGCTATCTCAAGTTTGGTTTGAGAGGAGCCATGTTTATGGAAGGAAATACATCAAACTGCGGCCTCCTTGTCGACACCGTCGTGGTCGTACTCAGAGTGGTATTTGCGATGCTTTTATGGAGTCGCGATACGACTCCTGCGTCAATTATAACATAGTTCACGTTGAAATCGTTGGCTTGTTCACATTATTGTTTATCTCGCTGATGAACGAAAGATACACGTGTGGCCCCATAATGTGCCTCGTCGCTGATGAAATCAACAGAATTGACGATAACAGTTCTAATCGGTCAACGAGCTGCTTGACTTCATCGTGGCAAACGAAGGTTGCTTGGCATAAGGTGACTTGCTCGCTCAAAGGTCGAGCCGGGTTCTACAGTTCTACTTGGGTCGAAATGAACGTTAGATAGTTAAAATTATACCACTCTTTATCTTCCTTAGTTTCTTGTCGCTTTTCCGTCATCTCTTTATAGACCAGTTTATTATATGTGGTGACTTGATTCGGTTTTGTTCCTGTTACTGGCCTCGTAGATCATATTCTTGTCGGGCAAACTCGACTGCGTCTTCAAAAACTTTTTGATGTGTCAACTAGTTAAAAATAGCGTGGTTCCGTTGCCAGTTCTGATTTATACTCCGGGGCACATTCAAGAAAACGTAATATCATAGACTCATCCCGGATGCCTGCGGCAGCTGCTTCTGCTCAATTGTTGCATCAGCAGCTTTGCTTCACTGTTGGGGTAACGTCACTGTGACGTCCTTGATAGTAAGAATATCGACGGGGAGCGTTTTCAGTGTCTCTGTTACCGCCGCTATTTCCCGCATTGGTTTGATGAAAGGGGCAAGTGTTTGACAGACTCCCACAGTGCGTAAAACGGCTGGTCATCTGTGGTTGGTTATAGCAAGTAACGCCACGTTGTGTTTGACCTTGGCGGGTTTTTTATTTTTGTCGCTGTATCGTTAGCTATGCGGAATTCACCATTGGATGATGTCATGATAATAAAATGTCCATAAGTACATATTGTTTGAGATGAAGGGAACGCATAGACACGATAGACTTACAGGAGATAAAGACAAAACGCCGTGCAATCATCGGTGGGTGCGGATATCGCTGCCAAACGGGGGTGGCTGCCTCGGACACTATGGGCAAAATGACAGGTACAAACTACTTACCCGGATAGAATTACTGGACTTATTTGATAATCCACGCAGTGGCGATAAACCAGTCAAAGCGATAGATTGAGCATGTTACTGGCATCAGCCTGCCTTATAATTATTGCCGATCCTCATACTCTCCCTGTCTGAGGTGCCAATCCAACTGATAAAATGTAGTATGTCCGAGCGCTGACCTGTCTTGTTTCTCTGTGGTCTCCGGCAAATTTATGTGTCGGACTCAACAGGATAAGATCGTCTTCCAGGAGAGGAAATACTCCAATAGCCCTCGTTGTTTTACCCGATAATCAAGTGAGTGCCTGCTAAAAGGATCACCTAAAATTGCTGGACTGATATTACACATTTGTCCTACACATGGCAGAAATAGATGGAGATCGTATCAATTCGATTTTATTTCCCATGAGCTATATGATACGGTGCCACACAAAGGTCATTCAATCGTTGCCACTGGAATTTTATTCTATTAAGCTCAAAATATCTGTCTTGTGCCCGTCGAGCTCTTCTCTGAAGAAAAGAAATCGCCATCACACACACACACACACACACACACACACACACACACACACACACACATATATATATATATATATATATATATATATATATATATGTGTGTGTGTGTGGTAACCGCGCCTTCGCCTTCGTCTGTCGGATAATCCAAAATATATATTACCCTATGACCGTGAGATGACCTTGTTACGCATGTCGTCGGGATATGGTGCTTTTTATTGTCGTAAACTATATTTGTATAATTCGCCGGATGAAAAGACCAGTGTGAGTTTATCTCTCTTCGTTATCAACACAGTTATCTATCAGTAAAGAGCAATGAAGTTAAATAAGACCTAAATAAATAATGATACTAAAACAATCAGCCAGATAATAATTTAGCGTGGGTTGAAATTATTTGTCATTCAGATCACCGACGATGATGTTTTTAACATTTTCCATGAATGTTTTGTTCCAGTGTTTCATTCCTACGGCTGATTTTCCTCAAGTACTGCTACGATCCAGTTACTTCATCATTCACTGATCACTGAATGTGGCATTATATACATATAATTTGATATCTAACAGCAAATGTTTGCTTATATTGCTTCGGAATGGAGCTTGAATGTTTGTACCACCGCGAAAATCTCACCGTCGGGCCACCATGTAAACGATATAAGGGCGTGTCACCACGAACTCCGACCTGACATACCTCAGACGGAATATGGCCATCACCCTTTCTAACTCTGTCAGTGTGTATCCAACAGTGCTCATTGATACATTGCTGTCCACAATATTCCGTTTTCTCCATATGGATCCATTTTACACCTTTTTATTCCTATCAGCTTTATTAGAATTAAAACCTTTATAGTTACTTTTGTTCTGCTGTACGAGGAGGTGCCAGTGACGAGAGGGGTGTTTGGTGGGGTGGAGGTTAGTGAGTAAATTGTTACCGGACCATCAAATCAGGAGGGCGGATCCCCTCTGATTAGCAGGGTCCGGTAAGTAGAGGAGAGTGTAGTAATGGAGTAGGGTTAATGGGGTAATGGACAACTGGCATCTTTGGAAAATGCAGGAATGAGGTGTGTTTGGTCATCGGAAGAGGGGGGGGGGCGGGGCTGGTTAATTGGGTCGGTCGCACTGTCCCATGGAACATAATAAAAGAAAATGGCCTACCTCCCTGCTGCTCATATGTTAACATGTAATGCATACACACTGCTTCTGAAGTACTGTAAATACAAAGCATGTCTCGTTAGAGATGATATCAGGAAACCGTGCCTGAGTTATAAGTATTAAACTAAGTTCAAGCTATAATCATTTACGTACCTAATTAGCGCTATCAATTTAATAGTTTCATATCGAAGAGTAATATCCATATATATTAAGTCTGGAGCGTTGCATATTGACCTGGGAACTATACATTTTGCTCTTGTCATTGAAAACCACGATGCGAGTTTCACTAAGCAATTTGCAAATATTAATTTTCATCCGATACACAATAGTATTGATGACAATAGAAAATTATTTTTTGCCCAATAAATGATGTTACAAATAAAACTATAGTGTATATAAACTCTGAACAAAATTTTGTCCATCCATCGCAGATAGGTTTGCGTTTCCCTTAACGTCGGCTTCCCATGCGCATTTGGTAACAGGGTAAAATTGGCTTTGTTTATTTCAACCCATGTCCACGAACCACATGTCATTGCGACTTTTATTCCACGCTTCAGTAACAATGGATAAGATCTGAGTTGAGAGTGTGGTTATTGGCGGAGGAAAAATAGTGCAAGTTTGTGTACGCATCTATACTCGACTGGCCAGACACTACAGTTGAATTTTGCATACAGGTCAATTTCGGAGACATATTTCGTTGGAGACTTAAATTAATTTTGTTTTCAGAAATGAGTCTTGGCCAATAAATGGTACATCAAAATCATGTACATGTGGTTTGCAATACAACCATTGATATCTCTAATTATAATTACACAACTGGTAGAGAAAGAATTGTTCTGTGTTTTACCTCATATTTTCAAAGAGATAATCGGCGCATATTTATGGAAATTATGGGATTATCTGATGCATTGCGTTTATTTGTAGACTCTGTGGTCAAAATGGGGTATGAAAGTTTGCCTGGCTTTGCTGTGTTTTTGTGATTTACCTTAAAGCATTACAAGTAGGGTATTTTGTGCCGAAGCAATTGGTGTAAAATGCCTTGCCCAAGGACACGCCACTTTTGGTGAGTGTGAAAGATGGTGTTTTATGTACTAGACAAATTAATGTATGTATGTATGTATGTATGTATGTATGTATGTATGTATGTATGTATGTATGTTGTTGTTGTTGTAGGGTTTAACGCCATTTTCAGCATAAGATAGGCTATACATGGCAGCCAGTATAACTGATGTAGAAAGAACCCAGGAAAACCCCGGGAATAACCACCGACTCACGAGAAGCTACTGGCAAGCTTTTTCACATACCTACGTTAGCCGAGCCTGAGATTCGAACCCACGCAGACAGTGGTGAGATGGCAGTGATCAGTAACGGTGAGAGCTTTAGGCCATTTGGCCACTCGGGGCCCATGTATGTATGTACGTATGTATTTATGTATGTATGTATGTATGTATGTATGTATGTATGTATGTGTGTGTGTTGTGTGTATGTATGTATGTATGTATGTATGTATGTATGTATGAGTGCATGTATGTATATATGTATGTATGACTGTACGCATGTAGAACTGTATGTATTAAAAGAGTTAAACATCAGTTATACAGTCCCAATCGAAAGTATAGTTTTCGGTACATACAGGGAAAGCATGCGAAAACCTTGAGAGAAATAAACCCTCCCAATCAAATTTATACAAACCTAAACCTTCACGTCAGTGAGTGGAGAGGTACCGGTGGCTCTTTACAATTTCCGCAATTTCAATAGAATATTAGTATATACATTAAATAGATATTAGTGTCGATTATAACTACATAAACTGCTTTATGTAATAAGAAAACACATGTGACAAGTTATAAATTTAATGAAATAAAGGTTGTATGAGGCAAGCAGTTTTACACAGTAATCAAGGTTATCCATAATTTTGATATATCAATCGATTTTCGTACTTTATCGGTTTATACGATTCAACAAAAAACTGTCACACATGAACTGTTTCCAAAAATGAAATCCGCGTTCATATAGAAAGGACAAAAAAATATACCGACGACGTTCGTAGTAATAAGCATGTCACGTGCAAAGAGGACAACATGTTTGATCTCCAGCGCCTCACTTAAAGAACGTGCATTCTAGTGTGGTTTGCTTTTTGGGGGGTGGGTGGGTGGTTTTGGGTCTTTTCTTGTAACAAAAGTAAAGGATGTGTTGACAATAGGTCCTAATCACCAAACCTGTTTAGAAAGATTAGCTTCCTAGGCTAAATATATGCTGTCTATTTGTTCCTTTCTTTATGTGGCTATATTTGTATGTCTCTGCAAACATTATAAGTACACCTCACCATAGGATAAAAGGATTGTTAAAGGGATTAGAAAGGAGGTTCTTAGGAAGGCATGTCATGTTATAGATAGTCGTCAGGAAGTGTTATTTAAAGATCTACAGCATACATATTAGATGAAAACAATAACCGTAAGAGATACAAATCTTGTACAGTATAAGTATTTAACAGTATACAATTGTTTTTCCACCATTTAGTCGATCAAACGAAATCCAGAACAAACCTCCCCTTTTTTGTAAGAATGTAACGGGACAGATAAAGTAAAACCAAAATTCCAGAATATAATGCCGAGCATGCTGTTCTGGTCAATGCATAGTTTGTGGTGTTGGTGTTCCTAGAAATGAGCAAGTAAATGTTTAAATGTGTTTGTAATGCAGAGCAAAGTACAATACGCGGTTAGAGACCGAGTTCAAGCTTGTGGATAGGATGTGGGGTAGTTCGCAGATATGTCAAACAGTTTTATTATTTTGATCAGTCCCTTTGTTTCTGAGGTAGATGGTTTGGTGCCAAAATAGTTTTTAAGAATGATTATTAATTGACATGTAGCTATGAACAAACCTCTCTTTTTCTTAATAATGTAACAGGACTTATAAAGACAAGCTGAAATTCCAGAAAATAATGCCGACCGTGTTGTTCTGGTCCATGCATTAAACGTGCTTGTAATGCAGCGCAAATTAAAATACACGGAGAGCAACAGAGTTCAAACTTGCGGATAGACTATGTGGTAGTTAGCAGATATGTCAAACAGTTTTATTATTTTGACCTGCCCCTTTGTTTCTAAGATAGATAGTTTGGTGCCAAAATATTTTTTAACTCTGAGTGTTAATTGACATGAACCTATGGATACTATAATTGATTCTCGTTCTGTATTTGCATGTGATGAATGGCTAATCGTATGCCTAATCACGTTAAAATGAAAAAGTTATAACCGTAAAATATGCTATACAGTCATAATATAAAAATGTAAAACAAACGTGTCAAAGAAAAAGGAATTAAATACAAACATGTTCTGATAATTACAATCTATCGCTAATTCATTCCTCAAACGTATGGTATAATAATTATGCATTAGCCCTTTGTGATAGTTT
>JAECUM010049965.1:0-36372 GCA_016617855.1 Megalonaias nervosa | reverse complement strand
AAAATAACATTTATTGTAAAATATTTCAATTTCCAAATACATTGGAGAAATTTATAGTATTATATAAAACCCGTATTTCTGTATTCGTCAGCCGTTGCTAAGAGACACTAAAATAATCGATAAGTTTATGGAATTTCGTGCTGTATAATGCTGTCTAAAAATAACTTGCTGTGTGAAGCTAAGTACATGTGTTTTGTTTGTATACCTAGAGAATATAGCTCACGTTTCTGGGTATAATTACAGTTTTTGTGATATTTCCTTGATAGAACTTGGGTTTGTCTGTATGTATGTCTGTATGTCTGTATGTATGTCTGTATGTTGTGCATGTCTGTCTGTTTTTTATACATAACATTAACTTACGACAACTGCTTGTTACTAAGCTATGCTTGACGGAGTTGTCTCGCTTAATCATCTGATACCATAGTCAAAAATATAGTGATATAAAACTTAGCTGGAACAGTATTAAAAACAGATATAGTTATATTTCTTGACCAACATATAATATTTCCACACTCGTTATCAAGTAATTTGTGCTATCATAATTATATAACGAGAATTTAATTCTACCAGATACTTTACGACGAGATTCGAATAATTCTTTCATTGCTATTTTACTGAGAAGATACTTACTACCTTTTGCAAAAACCTTTGACCTGTCTAAGTCTATACTAATTTTGGTATACCGATTTTGGCTGATTGGATTATGTAAATTGTCATATTTCAATGCAAGCTCATCTCGTAAACTTTCGAGATAACTAAAATATTTGCTGTCATCTGATTTGATAAGGGAGAGTTTGATTCTGTCAAATTTACTAAAACAAATACCTGAAATTTCATCGTTAAATTACCATTATTTTTTTTTTTATTTTGCTATTAACTCCATCTGCTAATGTTAAATTTTCAAACATTATTTCTAATGTTTAGACAAAAGTAATTGTATAATGTCCAAGCGCTATTGTGTTAATTCCGTCGCTGCAATATCTTTTATCATCAAAATTACTTAGTCCACGTTTTATGATTGTATCGGTTTCAAGTTTATGATGGTTTGTTCTTATGACATTAGTTTTGATAAAACTGACGCTATTGTTTAGCGCTGCTTTAAAATCGTCAAAATTCATCATCTTTTTCACGTATCCTCTAGGAATACCTTTAGCTTTCTTTGTCAGTTTATTGTCATCTAATATGACAGCATACATTTTGCTTTTTAATCCAACAAACTCTCTCACCGGCACAAACATAAATTCATCTTTCATTTTTCCAATAACTTTTTTGTTCGTATTATCTTGAAATCCACTATATGCTGGATAATCTGATAAATCGAACAGATTTTAATTATTGTAAATATCCATATAGACATCTTCACATTTTATATTATAAACTAACGAGTCCGTATCAGTAAATAGCAACTCCGAATCTGGCCATTGCTTTTTAGTAAAATTGTAGTGAAAATCATACATCAGCCACTTCGATATATCAAGTACAGCTGCACCAACATAAATTGGTTTATTTAACTTTAAATTTGTCTTTCATCGTTGTATTGCAGCAAGATTTTCATTAAATATTTTCATACTAACAAAACCATCATCGTTAACTAATTTATTTCTGCGACTAATATCATTGACAATTTCTATAGAGACCCTCTTCCGAATATTCTCCATCGTCTTACCGAACACCGAGTTGTTCATCAGCTTGAAAAAGTTTTTCTCAAATTCGGTTTTAGCCACAGCACGACGTTTTGTATTTAGATCAATATAATTTGCCATCCACTTTGACTGATTAAACTTTAGTACGCGGTGGACCTTTCTCAGAATTAGTCCAGCATCTACTGCTTGTTTTAAATTTTTGTAATGCATAACGTAATTTCTTTTATCTAACAAATTTGGAACTAACTTATTAACAATCGAATTTTTTGCTGTTGTCGTTGCTCGTTGTTCAGGTGATAATAAACTATAATTAATCATCATTGACTCTGCGCAAAACGGGTAGTCGTTATGTAGATCATGTAGCGAACTAGGATAATCTAGATCAACTTCAACAAAATATGAGATATCTGAAAAATCTATATTAATTTTTCTAGGTAAATCTTTTTCAGTTTCTTTAAGAAATTGATCTGGAGTTATCCAATGAAATCCACTACACGGCATTGGCTCTGACATTGCATAACCATACAAATTATTTTTATCTAGATAAATGATGTAATTCGACGGGAGATTTTTATCATAACTTTTGAGATATTTATTATTAGCTGCTGCATATTTTTTTGTTATAACGCTAATTCCGCCTCTGATACCTTTTTCAATAAAGTTAAACATATCGACATCTGTTAAAAGATCTAGTTCTATTTTACTCGTTTTTAGTAGAGCATCCCAAGACAGCCCGGGAGCAGAATAATACCAACACGGGTCTAATCCATAATTTGTATGACTAACCTGACGAAAACTCTCAAAAACATCTGCTAGCAATAATACATCTGTTTTCAAATATAGATCATGATAATCACCAAATATTTTACAACTAAATTTATTCCAAATATCTTGCGCATATTTATATTCGTCATCTGTGATATTTTCATTTTTGAGCTGCGAGTAAACTTTATCGTTGCTAGGTAGAGAAGTTTCATTAAATCTGCTCCAATCGTCGAGATACTCGTACGGAAATATACCTTTTCTTGTCAGATCGATATAGTTTTCACCGAAGCAACTTTTTAGGTTAGCGAAATTGCTACAACCTTTAACAAGCTCATCTAATGATGCTGCCATAAATTGCAGACTGTCAATAAAGCGTAATTTGCCGATGTCACCAACATATACTTTTCAAAATTATTTGGAATACATTTTATTACGTTATTTAATTTTAGTTTAGCTTTAATATTTTCATCACCAAAAGCTTCTACAATGATATGACTGTCATAGCCACGAAAGTTATGTAAAACTACAGGAATAAAATCTGGAGCATGAAATTTTAAATTGCAACTGTTATGAGCTGCTCCACGATACTGGCCGGTCAAATGACAATGATCTCGCACCTTATCACGAACTCCGTTGGAGTCCGCCAGTAACTTTTCACAAATATGACAATTAACTGCCTCATCGAAATCAAGTTGTTGTTTAGACGTTATTCTCATCGGAGATGTTTTAAGTAATCTGTTAGAAATTTTATTAACTTCGTCTATTAAATTTTTTAGTAACCACACGGCTGGATTTTCACCTCTGTATAATTTTATCGGAGATGAAAATTTATCGCTAGTGCAACAAACTACTTTATAAGCTACTCCGCAAGGAATATGCTGTTGTATTTTTCTAGTACTGGATTTATTCGGATTATTTTCAGCTCCAACCACAGGAACGAGTAGACACTCGAAATAGGCGTAAATAACAAAAGGAATATTTAGTTTATGATTATAATTTTTAAATTTCAATATTTTTTCTTTTTCGCTAGGCATAGTTATTTTTTGAACATTAACGCAGTATTTGAGATGCTCCTGCAGTCTTTCATCGCTAGAAAAACCGTGCAAATATCTATAACAGAAATATTTTTTATTTTTACTATACTGTCCGCCAACTAAGCCGTTAAAGTTTTTTATCCAACAGTAATGTCCCTGATAAAATAATAAATTTATTGTCAACTGTGAAGCATTTTCTGAGATATATCTCGGGTAAATTTTTTCTTTCTCGTCTAGTCCGAAAACATTTACTGAGATACTCTTTTGTTTTTCAAACTTTGGTATATGATTTTCTACTACTGGAAAAGTTATTCCTAAAAAATTTAGTTCGTCCTTGTGTGGAAAATACTTGTTAACGCGATCAGCATTTTCTTCTTTTGGAAACATCGCAGAAAGAATAGACCACTGAAAACATTTGTCGTCATTGTTTTCGACATTTATACAGCATTTTTTGTTTTTAATTTTTTGAACGAGATCGACGTAGCCGCTGCCGCGAAGTACGTTATATTTTGCTGTGTGAAATAAAACTTCTTTTATCATTTCAAATTTCCAACCTGATCCTGACGAAGTAAATTCTTCTAATTTTTTGTTTATTTCTTGATGCATTTCATCGGCGACCATGGCAATGTTTGTTCCAGTTAATATTTTTCTCGATTTTGCTGTTAATTATGGTTCCGAAATTTCGCTGTCAAAACTTTTTGTTTCAAAAATTATATCGAGTACATCCTCAACTGCGTGTAACTTTGATAAAATCATATGATATTGGACTATAAGTTTGATACTTTTATGAGCCGCAAGTTCTCGAGAAATAACAGGTTGTAAAAGATGAAATAAATTTGTAGAGCTAAAATTTGCTAAAACATTTTGATCATCAAGTTTGTAACTATTGTCATAACCTGAAAACGCTGAAGCAATTTTTTCTGATTTGATAATGCTCTTCTTAGCAATATCTCGCAATTTTAACATTATATATATAGTAATATTTTATATTTAATTGAATTTTTTTAATTAGAGATATAAAAAACCTTATAGTATAATGACAGAAATTTTGAGATATATCAGAATGACAGCGGAAGAGCAAGAAACTTATCATATTCACCCAACATACAACCTATATGCTGCAAATGCACTTAGTTCTGTTATCAACATAGCATCTAAAAAATCTATTGGCACACCAACACCAGCTGGTATGTTAATTTCAGTAAAAGGCGATGATACGGAAAGAATTAAAATGTTTAGAAAAGATTTTATTTATACTTTATTTCGCGGTGATATTCCAGAAGGACAACGAGTATACAGAGCAAATGGCGCAGTTGCTGATGATAATATTGAAAATTTATCATTACAAAATGAATTTCAACCTCATCCAGTGTTTGATCTATATGAAGCAAATGATAAGGGAATTATTCGACATATAAGAACAAAAAAAGTTGTTGGAAATTTAGATAAAGATGGATATTTACTTATAAAAGTTAGAGGAACTAAAACTAACCAAGTTAATTATAAGTCGCATAGGTTTGTTTATGAAACTTTTAACGGAATAATACCTAATAGTTTAGTTATCGACCAAATTAATAAAATTAAAACCGATAATCGTTTGGAAAACCTAGATCTGGTTACACAACAAGAAAATAGTAGAAGAGGAGATGCTGGTGGTGCTAGATATTCTAGATCGATTATTTCAATAAATCTCGAAACTGGAGAAGAAATAAAATTTAGATCAATGACATCTACGGCAAAATATCATAAAATTGATTCAGCTAGAGTAAAAGGAGTAGCCGATGGTGAAAGAAGATCAGCAACGTCGATGTCGACATTTGATAGATTTATCTTTAGATACGATAATTAATAATATTTTCTATATCATTCCGAGAAAGACAATTATGACTAAATTCCATGACATCATCGCGATTAAATCGTAATGTCATCATTTTATTTGTATCAAGTTTCATTTTGTCTGCTGCTGTTAATAAAAATCTGTCAGAATCACCCAGTGTTATCATAACATCAACAAAATAAAAACTATGTCCCAATAAACAATTTCGAATTGCCTCAGCTAATTCTTTGTTATTTAGTATATTAACTCGCTGATGATATTTTATTTCTCCGAACATCTTATTATTTATTAATTAGATAAAAGATTATTATAATAATGAACTTAATTGAGAGACTGGCTGAGCTATATTCGGGAGATTTTGTTTCAGTTTCAAATGTTACATTAGAAAATATTACCAATGATAGATTTGCTGGTTATACTGAAAAAGATATTTTGTATAATTATGACGACGACGAAGATGATGTTGTTGTTAGTAAAAAAAATTTAAGCAGACCAACAACTGGGCGATATGATGTTAAGTACCATATTGCTAAAAAAATATTAAAATTTAATTTTACTGTTGCCGAGCATCAAATATTTTGGCAACTTATAAAGCCCTTTTTAAACGTAAAAATACCTGGACAACAAAGAAATATAAAATACGATTTTATTTTTGTTAAAATATTTAATTTAATGCCAGTTGATGATGCAAGAAAATTACATTTAATTTCTTTATGCAAACCAGTAAAATGTAAGTCAGTACTAATAAAATACGAAGAAATTTATAATAATATTATTCTGTCGGTGAGATCGCAGTCGATGATATCGACCGAGTTGGTACCCAACTATTAAATTTATCGCTATATCCACGCCATTTGACTAAACTTTTGTTGCCGCGCTTTTTAATAACTTTTTCAATAACAAATACATCTTGTTCTGTTTTCTGAAGTTCTTGCTCATAAAAACTGCCAGTTATAGGCTCAACTAATAAATCTTTCAACGAGTATGTAACTGGTATTGTTAAAAGTACTTTATCAACAATAAATACTTCTTCGCTCCAGTTATGAGTATAACCTTTTTCAAATGTTTTTTTCGTCAAAGAAATTCTAACTTTATCGCCAACTTTAAATTTGTGTCTCCGGTACATGTTTTCGTTTGCTAATATTGGATTTGCAATCGCGTCGTTTGGCGACATTTTAATCGTTCGGTGTTTCGTGTTATTATATTCATCAACAATTTTCTGTAAATTGTCAATATATTTATTCGTATTTTTAGCTGTAAAATATTTGTGGATTTTTTCGTTGAGCGTGCGATTAAATCGCTCAACGATGACGCTTTTCCCCTCATTTCCAGTAACATATTTTTTAATGTTATTTTGCTCTAAAAACTGCTCGAACTTTTTATTAAAAAACTCTGCTCCATGATCAGTCCAGATTCTGTTTGGTTTTCTTTCTATAGTTGTTATTATTTGGTTTAGCGCATCAGTCATCGATGTCCCTGTTTTATCCGAAACGGGTATACTAAACGCGTATTTGCTAAAAACATCTACAATATTGAAAAGATATCTTTTTGGAGCGCCATCGGCACCAACGTTATATTGAGCTAGATTTGACATATCAACTAAATCTATCGCCCAGATGTCATCAACGGCATTTGCTACAACTTTACGTCTCAAAAACTTTTTTTTAGGTCTATGTAGCTCAGTTGCAAGATCATCATATAATTCTTTTTTACCGAGACTAGACTCTCCGAGACCAAGTTTATATTTTGCTCCAATAAAACCCTGGACCAGCCTTCGGTCAACACGTTCTCGCATATTTACAGGTTTCATTTCACGAAGTTCGTCTAACATTACTTTATCGCAGCTGTGTTTATTTTGTTCGCTGTCTGGAAGTTCAATATCTCTGTAGCAGATATCATGGCGCATTGCTATTGCATCAACTTGATTGTAATGTTCTTGTCCTGGCAGCGGATTATCGTTTTCGTCAAGTTGTTTATCAAGAGGATTATAAGGTCCAGTGTATTTACGGCCAGGCAATGTCCAACCGCCTTTTGGTCTCGGCAGTTTCCCAATTAATTTATGTATATCTATACCTGTTCCAATTATTTCTCTGTTGTTGCACTTCTGGCAATATGTAACAATTTTATTTTGCTCGAGACATAAATCTCTACCGCAATCGCAGTCGCATGTCATTATTTATTTAGTCGTCTACTAAAATAATTTTGTCAGGGTAACCCGCTCCGGACAACTTTGTTTTTGGTAAAAACATACTTTTTTTCTCCCACAGATTGCACAAATACTTTTCAGCATTATTCTATTATTTTTTGTTTTTTTCTGTTTTTTCGTCTTTATTTTCTCTTTTAGTTTTACACTTAAAACAATATGTTGACATTGTTATATTTGTAATTTAGATAAAGTTAATTGCAAGCTTTAGATAGCTTTACAAAAATTAAATGCAATCTCATCATTAGCGTGAGAAGGTTTTTTATCAACTTGCAAAATAAATTTTAAAAAATCTGGATTTTTTGTCATCTGTTTGATGAACATTACGCAATAATATCCACAAGCGGAAGTTCCAACTGGTTGAATTTGATTAGACGAATAATTTATTATTTTCTTTTTACTCATATATTTTTTTACTGCGTCACTTGGTGGAATTCCGAACGAGTCAAAATAATTGTCATCATAGACAGCTACCCAATGTGTGCCAGATCCGTCATTAAAATCCTGTATATTTATAACGCACGAACCCAGCGACGGTGTCGCTTGTGGTGGAATCGCCGTAAGTTCATCTTTAGAATAAACTCCACTGAAATTTTTTACTTTTTTTAGCTTATCAAGTATATCAAAATTACTTAACGCAGATTTTATCTCCTTGTTCCTGGTAACATTAGTCCTCGTCCTACTCCTAACAGATTTGGCAATAGACTTCCTGCCAATCCCGCTAGTAACGGGGCTATTGGAATAAATCCACCTTTTTGCTGTCGTGTCTTCTTTTTTTTCGTCGTTGTCTTTCTTTTCGTCGTTGTCTTTATTTTCGTCGTTGTCTTTCTTTTAGGCATTATATTTATCAATCACATAAAATTGTTACCATCGATATTCATACGAAAATTTTCTTTATACCACTGCCGCGGACAATACCACTACCTTTAAGTGCCTTTTCCGTTGCGCCAGATACTGGTCCAGACGCTGCTGCTAATCCTAATGTACCTAACACTGGCAAAATTTTAGGTAGTAATGTTTTAGCTATTACAGATAGTGCCGGACCGAAGAAACCGCCATGTTTTGCCATTGCAGTTATTTGTGCAGCACTTAAATTTAAAACAAAAGGTTTTTTGCGATCATATTTATTTACTTGGTTTTTTTTTTTGGTTAACATTAATTTTGATAAAATACCCGTTGCTTTAGGATTGACCTTTAATGAAACCTGCCTCCGTTTTGCAACAGCAGCTGCTAATTTTTTAACTTGACCATCAGTCAAATGTATTTCTTTTACAATATATTTTCTCATCTTATATAACGATTACAGATTAAACTTGAAGTTCTTCGAAATTTGAGTAAAGTGCAAAGCACTTTAAACTTGGACTGTCATTTTACCTCCGACAGAGTCAATTGTAACAAATCTATCGCTTTTCACTAACGCATATATATAAAATGGTGCAGCTGGAGCTGCTCCTAGTGTCCAAGTAATTTCAATATCAGCTGTGCTGTCTACAGCTCGCTCGCTATGTTTACTAATATCAAAATAAAATATTGGGTAAAGTGTACGAAATTCCTCTACTGATATCTGAGATCCATCTCCAACATCTTGATATTTTTGCATTGAGTCGAGTAAATACATGTACGGTCGAGTAATATTTTTATTCTCATCATCTGCAAAATTACATTCTATCGCTCGTTCTGGATATTGCTTTGAATTTATTCTAGCATATATTCGCCTAACATTAGCGCTATCAAATATTGCATTATTTTGTTGTTGGTTGTTACGTCGAGCTTGTCTCTGAAATACAACAAATAATTGCCGTGGTCTTTGTTCACTTTGTGTCGTTGTAACTCGCCATGTGTAGTCGGTGGTATTCGGAACCGCTGTTTGATATATTTTATGTTTCTGAAAAAAAAATTCTGTTTGTGTGTTTTTTCAGCATATTATTTAATTCCGCCATTTTAGTGATAGACGGAGTTATTCTTGGCATCCATAGTGCAAGTTTGTTTATGACAATATGTACATCAGCCCCACCTGACCTAAACAGGCAGTCGTTTTGTTCTGATCGATCTAAAATAAGAGTATGTTTAACTCCACGAAATACTTTATTATAGTCCCTGCAAAAGCCAAATACTGTGCTTTACGGCAGCATCATTGTAATTTGATTTGATTCTGCTGCAAGTGCTTTTCTCTTAACATAACCTTCATTGTAACGTACATTTTTTACGTTAAATGTCGGGTTATTAACTAAATTATTAACTAAATTTAACATTGCAGTACCGTCAGCAGCTGCTCCTGGTATGGCTATACCAAGATTATTACAAGCTGCAGTAAGTGAGCCTCTTGTAGCGTTTTCATCAGCAGCTGCAGCTGGTGGGGCTATACCTAAATTGGCAGCATTAGCGATAAGAAAATCTCTTACAATTGCAGCATTTGCGGCAGCATTAGCTCCAGCAGCCAATCCTCTTATTAAAATAAATTCTCCAGATCCTGCTGTACCAATTCCAGTATCTTTAAACCACATCATATTAGTTGCAGTTGATCTGGAGTAATCGTCGGAAAACGAAATAATATTTAAGATTGTACTTGCAACTTGTAAGTGATTTGAAATATCTTCGACAGTTTGATTGGCCAGCTGATATCGAGCACTTTTAAATAAACACCAACCGTCATTTATAAGAGCTACTTCTATTCCAGCATCAATTTCGGCAGGTGGAACAGCTACTGTCATAATCTGACCACGAACTTCCAACATTGCTTTATGAGGCAGTAGAAATACGTCCTCGTCTCGAGTATTAAATGTTCTGGAGCCAGCCTTATTAGGATCGTTAGAATTTTCATCGAGATATTCAACGTATTCGAATTCTGTTACTGTGTCGTCTGTGTCATAAATTTCTGCTAAATCGAGATAATTTTTTACAGACATTTTTTTTATTTATTAGGTTATACAAAATTATTGCGGTGTTGTTACTTTAGATATTAATTTTTGTATAATTTGTTCTCCTCGTGGTGATTAAAGCTTTTTTGTTGTTGTTATCATTGCGCGTTGAGTTTCTTTTGTTGGTGCGATTTCTGAAATAGCTTGTTTGATTGTCGGTATACCACGTTGTGGATCGCCTTTTATTTCATCAGCTATTCTTTGCCCCACAGCAGTTCCAGCAGCAGATGCAGCTCCAGTTGCAAAAGCTTTTGATGCGTCAAGTGCAATTGGTGCAACTTTATGAGCTATTCCTGGAATATTTTTTATAATTTTAGCAAATATATTTCCCAAAAATCCTCCTACTATTTTTCTTCGATAAACTTTTTTCTGTTTCATTATATCTGATGTTGTATAATTTTGTTATCAAATTTTATAGCTCTTCTTACAAAATATGTTTACTATTGCTCGCGCAAGTGTAAATAATAAGTAACAATTTCATTATTAAAATCTAACTGTCTTCCAGACTGATCTGTCAACTGCATATTTACTTCTGTTATTTGATTTTCAACATTTAGCGGATAATAAATAATATGACGCGGAATAATTTGCATAAGATAACCAGGCGGAACGTCTGGTGAAAAACTGTATATCGTTTGTTCTTTGCTGCCTTTAGCTGAATAAGATCCAGATGCAATGGAGCAATTTACCAATATTGTGTTTACTTCAGTTATATTTACTGGCAGTTTACCATCATACGTAATAGTTTCTTCAGCACCATAATGAGAATATTGACAATAATTAAATCCTTTCAGTGGTGCAATACTTGTTGGCGAGAAAAGATTAACAATAGTATGTTTCTTTAATGTCATTCTAGCGCGTAACGTATTATAATTTGGTGTAAGCTCAAAATTATCAGCTTTACCTCCTTTTCGTGATAATATTTCTTTTATTGTTTTATTTAGATCAGTGATATTATAAGCTCCTTGTGGAATTTCAATTTTCCACGTCCAATATACTCCGTCAATTGAAGTATCACCAATTGTAAGTTCATCGTTTACTCCGGTTTTTACATTAGCCATAGCATTCCAACAAGTGCATGAAATAAGTCCAATTTCATATTGTTTTTCACGATCTAGTTCTATTGGCGGAATATACTTTACTGAAAAATTTGCGCTATCTTTATCAGATTGCCTAGAGTCTAGTAATAATGTTGCTGACATTTATTATTATATTTTTATAAAATTAAATCGCCGCGATTATATCAAATCGTGATGTAAAGTTCCGTATTCGTCAGATGTTAATAAATTTTCTGATCTCAAATTATCAAGTATGTCAATAATTTCATTGTCAATTTCAGTACCAACATTTCCAGCTTCTTTTGATGATATCAATAGCATTAATCTGCCTATCATTTCAGCAACTGATGAAATATTCTAACACCAGTTCCTCTTTTTTCTAAAAGTTTTTTTAATCGATCATTATCATATTATTCAAATAATTTTTTAAAAGTGTACCCTTTTTCAGCATATTTTTTATCTCTAAATTTTGATGCAGTAGTTTTAAAAACAGTAGCAATAGTATCATTTCTAGCTTTTTCAAAAAGTTCTTCAATATTTTCCATTGGGGCTGTATCAATTTCTTTATAAGATCCTCTACCTTCTTCTATGATATTTTTTAATTTTTTAATGAGATCATTGTAGTCTTCTTCTTCCCAATTATACATATTATCAACGTCAGAAATGTCATTTTTTTCTATAAAATTGAAATATTCTGATGATATTATTTCTTCTTTTGCTTTGTCTTTATATTCATCACGATTTCTTTTATATTCACGTTCTGAACGTAGTAAATTTTCTTCAGTCATTATAGGATTTGGTAGTGTATATGCTGATTCTTCTTGTCTTTCATCCAATAATTTTGCTTCATTAATTAAGCTGCTAAGGTGACTATCACTACGGTATTGTTTATTTCTTATATTATTAATAGCCTCAATATAAAGATCAGCGATAATTCCATGTCGATATAATTTAATGTCATTATAGTAATTTCTATTTTCTAAAACTAATTTGCTGAGATGCTCATCACCCTCTTTTTTTATTTCTTTTAATTTTGCAATTTTTTCGTCAGCTTTAAATTCATCTTTTCCAACATGATGTATTCTCACACCACTAAATTCACTATATTTTATATTAAAATCTTTATATTCGTTATCTCTTATTTTGCTATCTATATTTGCTAAATCATGGTCAAATCTTCTTTTTTCTTCTCTCTCTCTCTTCTAAATTCTTCTTCTTGTTCTAACCTTCTCTCAATCGGTACAACTACTGCTTCTTCTGCTAATCTTCGTTGAAGCTCTAATGGATTGTTCAACAACCTTCTTAGTTCAGTTCGTCTTGCAGCAGGATCAGCGATATTTGCTACAAGTGCCTCAGCTAATTTTAGTTTCTCCGCATCAGATCTAGCAATAATTCCTCTAGCAGCTGTTTCTTGTTGTTCTTTAACTAGTCCGAGTAAACCTTTTTCTTGTAGTCGCTTAAGTTCTTCTTCTGATAATGGTTTAGTTTCAGGTTGTTTTCCAAGTAAAGCCTCAGTAACTGGTTTGAGAACGGCGGCTGTTGTTTCCGCTGCAACCACTTGTCCACGTCGTGCTTGCTGTACTTGCTGCTTAAATTTTGCTTGAGATTGCGCAAGTTTTTTTTAGATTTTCTATATGTTTTCTGTACTTTGCTTGTCTTTCCATTAATTATATACTATTTTGTATAAAAATTATTGTAGATATTTTTCAATACAACATCGAAACATTTTACTCGTATCATTTGTTAATTTATCAAACAAAAAAAGTCATATTTATTTGCCGTTGCTTGATGATATAGTTCAATAAATTTGTCTTTTGTTACATCACCACATTGCTCGTTCGCGATATTTCTAACGTCAACATTGTCAAGTCCTGGAAATAATATAAAACAACCAGTATTTCGCCTAATAAATCTATCAACATTATAAAAACCCTGAGCGAGATAAATTTAATTACATTTTTTATTTCGCGACAGTGAAAAATACGATCTGATTTTATTCATTTCCTCGTTGTTTAGCGGAATATCATCAAAAACAACTATCTTGTGTTCGGACGAATCAAGTTGATTAACTGGAACAAGTTCTTCTGGTTGTTTGATAATAAAAAAATCTTCGCCAGCTTCAAGATCATCACGAAGTTTGTCATTATAATTGTTAAATAGCTCGTACTTATCCTGTTGCGGATTAATCGTGTAAATATAAACGCGATCGTAGTTAAAATTATCTCCTAAAAGTAAATTCATAAGTAAGTTTGTTTTTCCCGATCCAGTTCTTCCAACAATAAGATAATGACAATCTGGAAATTCATTGTTATGTTTATGTTTCACCAAACGTTCTGTATCAAAATTTAATATCGATGATTTTGCCATTATTGTTATACAATTTTATGTTATATAATTTTGTCAAACGATAAATAAATAATGAGTTTTTATTCAAAATTTAGAACATTAGTTGGAGATTCAACAGCTGAAAGTACAACAGACGGCAAGGTTGATTTATCAGGCTATCTCAAAAAATCCGGCGACACAATGACGGGAAACTTGTTTATGTCAAATCAACGAGTATTAGAGTTAGAAACAGATTATCCACCAATAAATGTTGTTAATACACTAGCTGTTAGTTATGCACAACTTAAATTAGTCGACAATAATAAACTAGATAAATCTGGTGGAACTTTAAGCGGTAACTTAGATATGTCAGGGAAAAAAAATATAAATTTAGAGACCAGGTATCCACCAGCAAACTTAAATCAAACTCAAGCGGTAAGTTATTTGCAGTTAAAGTATGTTGATGATAACAAACTTGATAAAATAGGTGGGACAGTTACAGGTAATATTATCATGTCAGGAAAAAAAATTACATACTTGGAGACCCAGCTGCGGAATCAGACGCAGCAACAAAAAAAATACGTCGATGATCAAGAATCTAAATATGTGTTAGTGCGTGGTGGTATAATGCGCGCATTTCTCAATATGAACAATAATGGCATTAATAATCTCAGAACACCAGAAACAGATTTTGACGCAGCAACAAAGAGATACGTCGACGATAGCAACCTTCCGACGGTAACAGCAATAATAACAATCAACAATGGAATGACTACACTAAATACTAATTTTTCTAATCACGTACAAACGTTCCTGAATTTTCGTAGAAATATAAACAAATCTATTAATGAATTTTTTGGAAGTCCAGCGGTTGTAGATATTAAACTTGCTGACATTAACATAAAACTAAACGATATTATTAACGGAATTCCTAATATCATCGAAAAAACTAATCTTGTTAGAATTCCTACGGACGAGCTAACAATATCGTATACACAGTAGCATCAGGATCATCAACATGGACACCGCGCGATAACACTCTCGAACATACCGCAGAAGTAACTGGGTTATACAGACTATCTATGTACGGTTTGGAAATTACTGCGGCTACTTCATCATCACCGAATGTATATCATAATCCAATACTGGCGATGCTAACCGAGGACATCAAAGAAACGTTTACGTTGACATCAACGGAAATGCCTCCGAGACGTTACTGGTGGTGTTTGGAATTCGTAGCTGAAACTTCTCAAATATAATAAATCAAACCCAGAGACTGACATCATTGTATAAAATATGTAAACAAATATTATATAATGAAAAAACATATAGTTGATTTTAATCATATTTCAGAAAACATTCCAAAACAAGATGTGGACGCTCTAATGCAATATAAATATTATCATAAAAAAAAACTTTGGTGCGTAAAAAAATGTTATAAATACTATACCAAAATACTTCGAGTGATATCATATTTACCGTTGTTAATGACTAGCTCTGGTATAATTTCAAGTGGAGCATCGTTAAATCCGTTTTTGTTAATAATATCTGGTGTCGGTGTTTCTCTTGCAACAGCGTGTAAAAAAATTGAACCTCGTCTTGCGACTAAAAAAAATGCTTGCAAAATAGCAAGTATCACCTATAAAAAATTGCTTGATCAGATACGATCTTATTTGAGGGGTATGAAATATGATATGGACGATTTAATACGCGAGTTCCGTATTATTGACAGTATGTTAACAGATATTCTGCCAATGAGAGTTAGCAGATATGAAAAAGATTATAATAAAATATGGGTTACAACAGTAGATGTTTAATTTTGTACAGCTTTAGAAATATCGTTATCAAATAAAATATCAACCATATTGTCAATAAATGTCATCACATCATCTGCCCAACCCGCTATTCTCACATCATTTTCAGTAGCGAATAACCATACTGATCCATATTTTGGTGATATATGATATCCAACTTTTTTTAACACAATCGCTTATTATTTTAGGTTTTATACCAGTATAACCTGAGGCTGATTTGATTGAATTAAATCTCTTACAAAATCTGTTTGTGAGATCAAATCCAACATGTCGGGTTGAGAATGACGTTATATATAATATTTCATTTGTTTAATATGAAATTTTGTCTAATAAGTATAGGACTGTAATAGGTAGTTGAGTTGTTTCTATCTCAGAGACCCCCCTACCCTAGACAAAACATATTTTGTCGGAAATATGAAAGTCATCATTTTGAGCTAAAAAAGGCTGCTGACAAAAATGTTAACGTATAACGTTTTGGAGGGGTAAGGGGTTTTTGAGAGAGAATCATCAACCTTATATACTACTATAGTATCACAACTATCTAATTGTTTAGCACATTCAAATGATGTTTAACTTTAAGCTTCTTTTACACTTCAATTATATTATGTGTCTTTAAATACAGAATTGATAAAGTTAAATAAAACTAAAGTTACTCAGGAGGAAAAACTAGTAACCGAAAGAATAAAAAAGTTAAAACAATCAATGAAGCAGTAAGTGGAACCAGTGAACATATAAAATCTCGACCATAGGTTATCAAGTGTCTTCAATGACAAATCAAATCTTAAAAATAGATTAATGAGTTGAAGGCATTGACTTGCAAATCGGCAGGTAAATGAGTGTAAATGTACAATATTGACAACATATTTTGATGTACAGGTTTCGAACTTTTTCTGCATAGTACATCACATCTACAAAAACGTATCCATTTGATGGCTTACTAAGCTTCATTCGACAAACACGGATATAATATTTTAGGTGATGCTTTATTAACAAAATGAATGAATTAGGTAAATGAAGAAAATAAATATTAGTTTAAGTTAATAAGGTAATATTTAGAAATAGTTTGCTCAATCAACCACAACATCGAATAAAAAGCAACGTGAGTAAGCTAACAGAATAGTTAGGCCAAAAGGCCAGCTAAGATACAGTAGGAAAACTTGTTGGGATACTTGAGAAAATATATACACCAGACTGCTATTAAGTATATGGAAAATTTGTATTTATATATAAATGGGTCTTTCTGTCTACAAAATTGCAATACATCATATATGTCTTCATTGTTACTGCCGTCACGTACGATGTGCAGATTGTTTAAAATTGAGTTTAAGACATCTGGCGTACTGGAGGTTTTGTTTGAAAATATGGAGTGAGAAAATAAGATTATAAAGGTAGAAATATATCTGCAAAGGCAGAGTTGCAAATTATTAAAAGTTCAAAAATATCTAAAGTGGTCCAAACACTGACACAGTCCATATTAACACGTGCATCCGTTCTTATTTTCAATATATCAGGGACACATGCACAATTGTCAGCAAAATTGTCTAAAAGAGTTGCGTTAGCTAACCTGTCAAGTACCAATGTTAGTTTTGTTTGTATTTTCTCTCTGTAAGACATTTAGCAACAATGTCATTTAACTTTGATAAATGTCGTAGTTCCTCATAAGAGCAAGTGGACCGATATAGAGCGGGAATTTATTTGTGTGTTTGTCTGGCAAGTATTCCCCATCCCTGTTTAGGTGATAAATGGTAAACGCATTTCACGATTACCTGTTATCGCCATGCCATTTTAACGTGCAACTTTTATCGTAACATACTTTGCAACAGGCATTCAGCAAAACCACTAGTCACAAATGCGAGAGAGAAAATTGGAGCAGAGCTCAGCATCATCACTGGACCTGAAATGAAAGATAATGACAAAATATTTATATGCATTGATAGGTTTTGGAATAATTAGCATAACACTTAGGCAGTTAAGCCTTGAATCCGAGGAGATAAACACCAAAAGATTCATTACAAGCTAAAGCAAAAACAACTAAACATTCACTTGAACAATTTTCAGAGAGGCTAAACTCAAGTAAGACTTTTAATCTCAACATTAAAGTAATAAGGCAGGAAGTAAGAATGATTTCATTATCAAAGCTGTCTCTTTTAAATAAAGTTCGGCATAAATTTACAGAATTCGTACCTGAACTTGTGACTTTGCACTCTGAAACAGAGACAAAACGCCTGATGTTATTTATCTGCTTGCCTCATGCGAAGGAATATTTGTGATAATGATACTTCAAATAGATACATTGCAAGGATTGATTTTATTTTTTCTCGCGATATTAAACAGGTTATGTGGCGAGGAATACTCAACACAGCAAAAGTTTATATAATCATATTTTTTTATATAATCATATTTTTATTATCTTAAAAAATTTCCAGAAATGAAACGTTCTTTCTGGTTTGAAAGATAATATGATGTTACTACTAGTACTACTAGAATTATTATTTCTCCTGCTGGTACTACGAAGTATTAGCATTACTGCTTCACTACAAATACGGATGTGTCTATCACACACACACACACACACACACACACACGAAATTTAAATTAAAGTAGGGCCATTCCATTGTAAACATACAAACCAAGTTAGATGCAAATATCTCAAACAATCCAGGAGACTAGAATATCACACACTTTCTAAACAAGGGGGAGATTACCTACTCAACAGAGCCCAGTTTTTTACAACGCATTGCCTCTTGATGAAACAGACTGATTCCAGTCTTCGTGAAGATATGTCAAAGATATGTCAAAAGGTATAAAGGGTTCACAAAATGTTTAAACTGGTGATAATTCAGAAAGTAACAATCTGATAGAACCCACATTCAATGCAATCTGCTTATGCTACAAATGCATACCAAATGTCTTGAAAATACCTCAGACTGAATAGAAAACTTGAACGGCAAATTTTAAAATTGGAAAAATATATTTATTATTTGACAAAGCCGTCTCTTGTACGCAGCGTGCCATGTAATGATGGTACATAAACATAACATATTTAGAAGACAACCCAAATGGTTCATGAGATATGGACAGCACACGGAGTGTGAAGGAGTAATTGCATTTTTAATGAAGAGATAACAAGAAAGTACTGAACTTGTAGAATCCATTTACGTATACGACACATTTTCTTATCATGTCATACATACATACATAATAATTTCATCAAGATATCTCAAATGGTTGAGGTGAACTGAATGATATGAACAGTGCACAAGAGTTTGATGTAGAAAAGACAACATTTCATAATGGAAACGTGATTCAAAATGTCTTTATTCGATAAAGTTATGATTTTATTTTAAAAGCAACTACACACACACACACACACACACACACACACACACACACACACACATAAATACACAAATACCAAGTTTAATAAAGATACCCTCATCATTCGGGGAAGTGTAAAAGTGTGACGAGCAGACTGATTCCGATTGAAGGTGGGTATGAAAAGTTCTGTGTATTAATGAACAGCATGTCAGTACATCCCCTCAGATTACTCATTTCCGCACCTCTATATGCTTTCTCTTTCTGATGATGCAAGTACTCAGAAACGTTTCATAGACTGGAAACTGCACTTTTAACCACATGACCGCTTTCAAATCGTCTGCCGCTCAACGAATCTTCCATAACGAGGTTCAGCCAAATATCATTTCGAGCAAAATCAAAGCAACACCTGGGTTGTTGCAAAGAAAGTTGGGATGATGTTTTAGTAATATATTATGCAGTGACAAAGCCTCAGCGGGACATCCTATGTTAAACAGATAAAAATTATGATAGCCTCTAAGGGGAAATTAACATTAGGCCGTCATGTTGAAATGCATAGGGACTAAAGATGTAATGGTTTAAAATTGGGAAATATAGCATGTATGTTTGTCGACCCTCTAAATGAAATAAATATTACTTCAGAGGTTTCTTATGTGTGAGTTTGAACTGTAAAGGATTTTAAGATTCTCACTAAAAATATTTCCACGTATGTTTTTTGGTAGCAGGATTATGAAACATATCTAATGTCAAACTATCCCGATTATTATTCCTCCCAGCTACCTCATGATCTATCATCTACTTATTATCCTCATAATCGATATAATTTTAACTATTATCACAGAGGGAAGGGTATAAATGGAGGCGCATATTAATTTTAAGTCTTTGTAAATAAAAATGACTTCGTGTCCGCCCACCAACATATGATTCCTTATAAATAAAGTCAAACATCTAGCCTCTCTATTATGTCCCTCTCATCTCCTACCACACTTTACTTAAAATGAAACAAAACAAGCATCTCGTTCTTATCTTCCAAGTTCCTATAATGTTTCCAAGATTGAATAAAGAGAGAATGGTAGGTCACCATTTAGTAGTAGTAGTAGTAGTAGTAGTGGTAGTATTACTACCACTACCATTACTACTACAATTGTTATTATTATTTTGTGATATTTGGACAATAGGAAATCAGTCTGACATGGGCAAACCCTATCTTAGAAATGCTTATTGGTTTCATTATTTATAAAATCTGTATGAAGTGAAGAGGTGATGTCTGCAAATGATATCGACCTAAATTTATCCATTAAAAAAGTTGCTACCTATATTATTTGCAGCACTTTCACCAAAAACTAAAAGTACAAAGAAACATCTAATGTCATACAAGCCAGGTAGCAAGTTGTATTTTTGCATGAGACTGACAAATGTTTATTCATCAGTTTCTGAAGACCAGGGATAAATTTCTACATTGACGAATCAACATAGACGTTTAGGGATGTCTCAAACAGGCTTCTGAAAGTTGATAAACTTCTGTCAGCCTACAATGTGTCTGTTTGGAGAGAAAGAAAAGTAGATGCCATGATATGGTAGGGATATAATAAAAGAGTTTGAGGTTTACCTTTTTTATAAGGGGATTTATTGTGTTTAGAGGAAAAGTATTTTTGTTCATAAGGGATGAAAAGTTTGTTTGTTCTCTACCCTTTCCTTCACATCCCACCTTGTGTAGTCACTGGCAAAATAAAATGGATTATCAGGATAGAAAAGAAATGCTAGTTTTGCCTGAAAAAGAGGGGCAGTGGAGTATAGGGGTGGTTATGAATATTATAGATAGTTTACAGATTTTACCTTCTTTATTAGGGGATCATATGTTGCTTGTGAGAGTTTAAACGAGCCCACTCAAGCTAGTTTGACATTTGGATGTTTTCTTGTAAACTTGCCTTCATAAACATACATAGCAATTGTCAGTGAGAATCGTAAATTTACATTCTGAGTTATAAAAAAAATAAAAAAATAAAAAAAAAAAAAATTAAAAAATCATACATGATAAATCTACGATGTTATACTTATTTCCTTCAGAGGTCAGACAAATAGAACCAACATGTTATACAGTAACATTTCTAACCAAACAGGCTCATTATAATGAAACCTATGAACCAATTTTTATCACTATACCTTGTTTCTGTGCATTTCAACATGGTGGTCTAATGTTAATTTCCTTTATAGGCTATAATGTATTTATTCTGTTTAACACAGGGGAAACCCCTTGAGGCTAAAACGCAGCATTGTATTACTTGTGATCCAACAGGAAGTATGTCAACACGGCGGATGTCATACAGTAATGGATACCTCTGGACCTGTGCGCGGACTGTGGGTTCGGTAGCGTCCCATAACTTTCAGGAACTTTTTGGAGGCAGAGCAATGGCCATTGACACTAGCAGGATCATGCACAAGTATATGGGCCTTTTGCATTGAAGCATAGCGCGTGTAAAGCACCCTTGACAGTCCGACTATGTAGAGTGATTTGTGGTCTCACTTTCTCCGATTCAAACATTATTATTTTCTTTTAAAATGAGTTCCAAAATTAAATCCTTATTTAATTACCATTCACAATTTCATTCAAACGTCTATATTCACTCTCTTTGTATTTGGCGAGTTGATGTTTTTAATTCAGCTCGAGCCTATGTTTCATCAGCCGTCATGAAATGCGGAACCCATCGTTCACAAACCTTTCTGAGCTTCCAACGATTCATCCATATGCTAAAAGCAGCTGATGAATAATTTCCGAGATAACAGAAATATTTTCCAATGTGCATCGAGCATCTTCATAAATTACCTCCTTTGCAGCAGACATGAAGTTTTCTACACCAACATTTTTACGACAACGACATTTGCCGATGTAACCTCACTCGCATAGATCTTCAGCTGTCCAGCGTACTGCACATGAAGCTGTATGGCATTGTATAGAACTTTATTTTGTCTATCGACAATTGAATTTACTAACTCGTTCACACTAACATGAAAGTTATAACAAAATAATCAGAACTTCGCAAGTACCACTCGTACTCCCTACCCCCGAAAACTCCTACCATAATATTCCTTCTAACTGTATGGCTATTACTTCTGACACAGTTAAGAAATCTATTCTGACTGAAAACTGTTTAAAATTTAGCCTTGAATAAACTTAAATTATAGATTTGTACGTTTTCTTGGTTGTTCTTATCTAAGCCAAGCGAGTCATACACACAAGATTATACACTTTTTTGCCCTTATTCATATGTAGAGATCAATAGCCAAACGTTACTATTTATCTCATCTGTGTTTTAAGGTTAGCAATGCCAAGAACCTTTAGAACAAATAAAAGAGATCGTTAAGCATTAACAATGTAATAATAAGTCTCGAGTTTTGTCAACATGTAATAAAAATAATTATACACATGTACTTACCGTTGTTTTGTTGGGTATCGAGGTATCTAGAATAGTTGACACAGACGACCTGCATGGAATTATTTGCCATTGTCCAGTAGCTGGCAGGGAGAGTGGGTGTTCTACTCCACACCCAGGAATCCTGGTAGGTACACTGTCCCTGGGCATTCTGTTTCTCACAGCCGTATATAAAGGCATAATGATCGTAGTCTGTACTCACCACTCAATAGTTGATAACGTCTGAGTCTGGAATAATAATAATAATAATAATAATAATAATAATAACAACTGCAAACCGTTTAAATAAAGCACTGATGGTGACTGAAAGCTAATTTAAAAGCTATATAAGTTTAAAAACTGGATATTTACTACATTAATGCAAACATTTGGTATAGTTTAATTCTGAAGATATCATACGGTTTGGAAGCTCTCTATTTAAGAACAATAATTAAAATTCTATTTAAAAATAATTAATAATGATCGTCGTGATTTCCCACACTATAAACTTTGCGAAACGTCAGTAAAGATTGTAGGTACGAATAACTTCACAAATTGTTACTTCTTAAATATACTTAATATTGTTTATATAGAAATATTAACTTGATCAAGTTTAACTGTAGCATTAATTTCCTTCAAGAATCAACGCTCCTAACTTTATTCCACTGTATGCATATGCCTCTTTGTGGCTGTTTAGTGTTCAAAACAGTTATTGGATAGGAACGTACATGATTGATTGAAATAGCTGATGTATCTAAGCTTTCCAGGAACTGTCGTCTGCTCCAGCAGGGCCTCGTAATGAAAACATACCCTGAAGTTTTCTGGGGATCTAGAAGTGTGTAAGAGAAAGAAAAGAGATAAATCAAAACACGTTTAAATTGTATCATTCATTCTTCTTAAATTCTTTGTCTGTACTGTTACGTATATGTAATTTAATTATTTGTTTGTTAGTTTTAAATTCTTTTATTTTATTTTATTGCATTACATGTTACTGTAATGATAATTTTGTCTACATGGTTTGATTTTTTTATAATTCAGTTCAGTTCTGACTGTTTTTCTTATTCTCACAGTAAACAAGTCATGATTGCAACATTGTATTTTTAGCTGACCTAGTTCCCGACCTTGATTCAGAACTTGTAAACAATTTTTTTTTTATTCTTTTTGTTTTTTAATTCATTCTCAGTGAAGAAATCACTGATTCCAGTCAAGGTCATATCTGGCATACGTGATAATTGACATATAATGTTTCTGCTCTGCGGCAAAGTAAGTGATCACGTGACCCATCACGCGCTAGTCTACGTAATACTAGACTTGTAGCTGAGTGATTACGTGACCCATCACGAGTGTCAAAGCTATTTATCAGTTGGGCTTATTAACCCCTTGTAATTATAGATTTAATTTAGTCGTATTCACCCCTTCAGAGCTCAAAGGTGTTTTTCTTGTTGTTGCCAGTTTTGAATTCAGTTTTTTTTAAAAAATAATTTATTTTCCCTGGAGTTTTTACTTTTGCTCATTCGAATTCTTGGGCAAAGACATTTATTGGAAATTGTTCGGAATTCTAAGGCCGGATTATTATTCTTGGATTCAAAAAGGAACTGTTGACACGTCAACACAAAAGAGGTCATAGAAGACGTCATCGCCTTCCATCTTGGAACTTCATCGGGATTTGAACTGTGATTAATTTAGAACTTTTTAGTGATAGGACTTATATTTTTAAATTCTATGATTATTTTTGGGATTAGATTCACAAACCGTAAGTCCTTTTTTAAATCTGTAATTTATAGTTACACTTGCATTGATTTTTCCGTTTGATTGCATATAGACCATGTACGGTTTGATCATTATTCTTGCACAATTAAGCAATCCAGGTGAGAGCGTGGATTAAGGATTCCAAGCGGTATGAGAAAGGCAGATATACTTACACTATTCGGACTCGCAGGTGAGCCGCGTCCAACAGTGAAGCAACTTCCTGAAACAGCATCACAGTTACATATCAAGGTTCCTTTACGGGCTAGGTGAGCCGATATTGCACGTGTGATCGCTGATAAAGAACAGCGTCGCCTTTGCATATCGATAAAAGATTTTTCCCCGAATGGTGTACCTGTACAGGAAGTACAATGGGAGAAAATTTCTACTTTCCGATGTTCAATCAGTAACGACGCAAGTTAATGAACAAGTCAAATGTGGATTTTGCTACACTGTTGTTAGATGCAATGGAGCAACTGAACCGCGAATGTTGTATCGCGGCAAGTATTGAGGTGTATATTAAATCGCTCGAGATTACAGCTAAATATATTCAGCAACATTTTCATAGCCTGCCAACATGATCATGACCCATGATGACAACAGCGAGTTTCCATGGCCGATCATTATTGGATCAGTGAAGGAACTTTCAGAGAGATGGCTTTGCCGTCCAACGATGCCAAAATTCATAATCGCTACCACGTCAGTGATGCGTACAGAGGAGCTGCACACAGCACATTGAATCAAAGGTTGCGAACTTACCCAAAGAAAACAATAAATCCGATTGTGTTTTATAACCTGCGCAAGTATGATATTCACTGAATCATGCAAAGAGTCGCAACGGTATGGGATGCTGAAATATTTCCCAATCCCAACAACATAGCAAAATAATAACATTTCGGCTGGGTAAGCTGCAGTTTATTGAATCGCTTCAGTTCCTCACTTCGAACATAAATAAACTCGCCAAAAAGTTTGAAGCCGGAAACAAACGATAGCTTTACAATTGTTCGTCGATGTGGAAGCACCTTCCCGATGAAGAAAGAAGGTTCAGCTTGCTTATCCGCAAAATAATCTATCAGTACGAATACGAATGGGAAAGGATTTCTGAAACTGAGTTTCCTGCGATTGAGGCCTTCTGTTCATCACCGTCCCGTGAAAGTATTTTTGCCTACTACTACGCGCACGTGATCAATGATCCGCTTTTGGTTGCAAAAATCACGGATGTAATGATGCTCACGGATGTATTTGAGACTTTCCCTGATACCGCCATGGGCGTGTACAAGCTCGACACCGAGCAATACTTCTCATCGCCAGGAATGGACTGGGACGCTTTACTATCAAAAACAAAGATCGAATTACCACTGCTCACTGACATCGATAAAGTGTTTGTTAATTGTACGTGGTATCCGTGGCGGGATTTCCGTGATGAATTTCAACGTTGACGGATACGACCCTGCCCTCTAAAAGAGTTGCATCACTTATCTTCACATTAAGAGTCTGTATAAATCAGCGATGATGCAACCGGTGGCAGCAGATGCTTTATGGGGATTGATCCCACGGATGTAAACATACACGTGCACGTGAGAGACGTTGGAGACTTTTCAAAGTTTACTTTAAATTCCCGTATCACACAATGATTATCCACTAGCCCTGTTGGTTCCCTGCCAGTGGATGTCCCCGTAATAGTGTACGCTCATAGATGACTTTAGGCGTAAGTTCGTCGAATGCATCAAGCTGATTCCTAATTTGCATAGCAAGCTCAGCTATACGGTAGACGTACGAAACCTGAAGTTTTATCTGCGGCTCGAACTGCAAGTCTCGAGCACACCCAGCGTGGACAGCCGCTTACATTCAAATGAATACATATATTTAAAAGGCCGACAGGCAAGAATTTAAAAAGTACTTTTTCAAGTGGATGAACAATACTGCTTTCATGAAAACATGGATAATCTTCGCTTCGACCTTGTATGTGACAGTGGTCAATGAAAACTTCACAGGTTGATTAGCAACCCGGCCTTCGGTGGATTCATTGCCATACACAACAATAAATCCAAACTGATGACATAAATTATTTACGCTGGTGCGACGGTACTAGATTTTTCTAAACTTCTCATGTATTAGTTCTACTACGACAAACATAAAACCGCATTACTATGAAAGCATCAAGATGATATACACGGATATTGACTCGTTGCACATGATCATCACAACCATTGATGTCTACGCGTATATGGCATCGATTGTGAACGAGTTTGACACCTGAAGCATCCGAAGGATCATCCGTTGTTTTGCTACGTCAACAAGAAAGTCGTAGGGCAAGGATGAATGCGCAGGCAAGATCATCGAGGAATACGTGGGACTTAGACCAAAAATGTACTTGACTGTGCTTGGTGGCGACAATAGGTCTTATCAGTAATTATTTCGGTTGTCCATGAATATCAATGCGGTGCGATATCGTAAATACATCGAGTCAGTAGCAGGAAGCTAAACCACCCAAGGGCTCACAGATACCGAACCAGACTGTCATTGACTAAATATAATACAGATGGCTGCAGAGGTAAAGCCGCTTTGTTGATTGAGACGAGGTTTCTTTCCTGAATCGCTTCAGCGGGTTTCATCCCGATCGTACGTATGATTTCATTATTCAACGCTGCTATGACTGACCGAAGTCACCTCGCCCACTCACAAGATCTATCACCAATCAATAATTCCTGCTCTTACTGGTACCCGAATTATCACTCCACAGCGTTTGGATGGCGATGTATATTAGTATTTCCACGACGAACCTGCACCTGATGTTTTGTCAAAACCGCAATAACGGCTCCAAGGAATTCTTTGCTTGGGTCCACCTACAGAAGGCGCGACCATGCTAGCGGCGAACACTTGCTGAATCTTTAGACGTCAGCGACTCGGCTTCCTTGCATCTGCTGACAACATCTGCAACGTTTATTGCTTATTTTTATGTACGTGCACGTAACGCTGGCGAAACAAGATGTCAGACTGATGAATTTGTTGGGGGTCAAAAGATCAAACCATTAACGGGAAATCTTTCTTGGCACGAGTAGGTATATCTGCCAGCAGCAGTAGAGCTGAACAGACCACTTGGCTGAAACCTTATTTATAAAAATAAAGGCTCCTACAGAGGCTGAAATAAAGGGTCAATAACATAAACCGAACCTCCTAACTTTTATTATTACCAATAGTTTGAAAAACGGATAATAAATCGTTTGGGTTAGCTCATTTCCGTTACTTTTTGTTGACGTATTTTTTTTTTAGATTTTAATGCGATTTCGTTTACTCGCGGGTTATTCAATTTTTTGTCGTTCAGCTCTACTGCTGCTATGAATTAAACAGCCATTATAGATATTATCAATAATGAGTATTGGAGAACCACACTCAGCTAAATTAGCTCGAGAGCGATTAGAGGCAATTAAAAAATATCTACCTGTTCGTGATTCTGTTAAGCAACAATTACAATCGCGTCAGGAGTCTCAGGTGGAATTTACAGAAGGTTCAGAAAAATTATTTAAACCGATTGTCGAACCAACGAAGAAAATTGTTACAGCAACTGAGGCAACACAACGAGCTCTTGCAACATTGCCTGCTGATATTGCTGGTCGTATTCAAGCTGCTCAACCACCACCACAAGCAGCTCAACCACCACCACAACCACAACCACCAAGAACCAGAACTAAGATAATAGATAAATTTACGCCTGAAGGTATTGCTGCTATCAGGGACCCGACCCAACCCAATTATTTGATATTGCCGCGTTTAGATATTATGAAAGAAAAAAATATGTAAAACCAGAACATGTTAAATCATTAAGCTCTACCAATTGGATCAAGGATATATATCGCGTCGCTACTGGTACTCCAGAAATCAGATCTAATGATATTATAAATTTAAACAAATTTATTGATACTGTAAATAAACATATAGAAGATACTAAACAAAGCAAACGATTATCACAACCACCACAACAACAACTACAGCAACGAGAGCTACAACGACAACAACGAGAGCTACAACGACAACAACGAGAGCTACAACGACAACAACAACGAGAACAACCATCACCGCAACAAGAACAACAATTTCAAGAAACGATGAAACGATTTCAATCACCACGACAACGACAAGAACAACAACAAAAAGAAGAATTTGCAACATTACCACAATCACAATTACTATCATCACAACAACGAGAACAACGAAAACAACTAGAACAAGAACGACAAGAAATAATAAAACTATTACGAGAACAACGAAAAGCACCAAAATCATTTGAGCAATCACTTCGTGATTATCCAGAATCACCAAAAACACCACCGAAACCAAGTAAAAAGAAACCACCGAAACCAAGTGAAGAGAAAGAAGAAGAATTTCAAGACGCCCTTGGCGCAACCGGAAGTGGTCTATGAAGTGGTCTTATTACTTGTCCCAATAACGTTCTTGCTGATGTTGATCGACTAGAAATTCTCATTGGAGGAAAACGAGCTGGTAATAATTCCCCAGAAATCATTAATGAAGTAGCTGATATTTGTAAACGATTATTTACAGGCGGTGTCATGGATATTAATGTATATCGATCTCTCATTAATGAAATCGCCGATGATTATTATAGTGACTAAGTATGTAATTAGTGATAAAGTCACTTAATAATAAAATGATCATACGCAATACTCGTGGACCTACCATGGTCAGGGTAATAAATTCTCGATTACCGGTATACAAAACGATCTACGGAGATGGATTAGGTGATGTTATTCAGGGTCTGTTTAGAAGGATAGCCCCAAAAGCAATACCGATTGCAAAGCAGTTAGGAATGAAAACTGTTGATGTTGTTCGTGAAAAGGGTATAGGCGCTGTTGGTAATCTTGCTAGCAAAGCATTCTCAACAATTAAAGATAGACTATCACGATTAATACGCAGACCACAAGCGACCCGACCTCAACCTGTGAAATTACCTAGCACTGAAGTGATGCCCGCAAGTGTAAGTAAAATAATAAATCAAGCCGCTAATCAAAAACTAGCGGAGTTAGCTGATATCCCGATGTCGGAAAAGGAAAAAATATAACCGCTAGTCTGATAGCAGGAAGTGGTCTTCGAGTTAGACGAAGACGATAATAATAAAGATGTTTAAGCGCATATCTGACCCCGCGTTTGACATGGATGCACCAGTTCTCAAAGATGAGTCTGTGCACGACTATCAGTATTATTCTTACGACGCACGAATTCCAAATCAGCGTGGAAGAATCGAACTACAGGTTCAAGATACAAGTAGATATTTCTTACCCGCTGAAGCATTTATCGAAGTCGAAGGTGAAATTTTAAATAACGTTAATCCTGCAGCACCAGCACCATACGCCGCTGATGTTAGTGTCGGCTTTGTTAATAATGGTATTATGGCGTTATTTGACAGCGCTACGTACATGATTGACGGAAAAAATATTGAATCAATCCAGAAAGAAGTCGACGTTGCCACGACAATACTAGGCCTTGCAAGATACAGCGACGATTACTCAAGATCAGCTGGTCCATCAATGATGTTTGCGAAGGATACAACTGATTCTCCAGAGTACAAACAATATGAAATAAGACAACCAAGAAATTTTGCTAGAACCGCCGTAGCAGACGTAGAGAGAATGATTATTGATGTAGATACAGATTTCAACTTAGGATTTAGATCACGTCGAGCAATGTTGCGTGGTGGAAGAAGAGTATTTTCATGTGCAATTCCACTGTCACATATCTTTGGATTTTGTAGAAATGTTAGAAAAGTCATTTTCGGAGCCAAACACACAGTTGTACTAGTACGAAAAGGCACAGACGATGATGCAATCTGGCGACTCCCCGGTACTGATCCTGGTATAGTAGTACTAACAAAATTTTCCTTGTGGATGCCAGTGATGACTCCGTCAATATCTGAAGAAGACCGGTTGTTATCTTTTATGAGTCAAGGCGGTAAATCAACATTGTCATGGTTGACTATGACCACAGATGCTATCCAGAGTAATATTAATGGTTTATTTACATGGCAGATAGCTTCTCAACAAGGTGTTTCTGCACCAAGACATATATTTATTGCGTTTCAAAATACTGCACGAATAAACGAACAAAATCTTAGTATTATGATATTTGACAATCTTGGTGTTTCTGAGGTTTCATTAAGAATAAATGGACACCAAGAACCATCCGAGGATATTTTGTTAAATTTCGATCAAAATCATGTAGCACGTGCATATCATCGATTAATGACATTCATGGGGCGTGATCAAAACATTGATACTGGTTTACAAATATCGCAACTAGATTTTACAACGCTGTATCCGATTTATTACTTTTCGCTAGAACATTTAGATTTAACCAGACAATCAGTAGTTGATATACACTTCAGAGCTCGTGTTAATAGAGATGCTGGAGCTATTCCTAATTACAGAGCAATCGCAGTTATACTCAGCGATAAATCGATGTTACTCGAAGGTGTTGGTGGACGAATGAGAGTTATTGATGCTCCAGTAGAAAACATGTAATTAGATCGTTCATAATAATTATAATGTCATATCATCACGTTAGTGTGAGTCTGACTCCTGGTCAGATTAAAAAGCTGCAATCAGCATCAAAAATAACTGTGGAATAAAAATATCGCTAAAGCGAGAACACATGACCGGTGCAAATAAACTATCGTTGACCGAGCGTCAGTTCAAAAACTTCAATGACTCTAAAAAATCAAATAAAGGCGTCAAACTTAATCTTTCTGCGGGCGCCATCAAAGATATTGCTAAAACGGGTGGTATATTTCCACTTCTCGCAGCAATACCAGCATTAATAGCAGCTGCAGCCCCAGCTGTTGCAAAAGCAGCTGCATTAGGTGCCGCTGGAACCGCTGCTGGAATGGCGTTAAAGAAAGCAACGGGTCAAGGAATTATAAACGCAGAAAGTTCAAAAAAAAGATCACGACAAAAGCAACACGGAAGACGTCTAAGAGCACCAAACGTACCACAGCCGGGCCGTCTAAGATTATCAGGCCCAGCATACGGTCGGGGTCTAAGATTGCCAGGGACTCCACATTCGTGGTACGGAAAAGGCCTAAGATTACCAGGGACAGTTTACTACTATCTCCTATGTCCAATTTTGATTTACTCGATGCTGCTAAAAAATTAAAAATAAAAAATTTCAGAGGTGTTTTTATGCGTGATCAATTACCGAAACAACCAAACAATCTTGAAACCGGTATTATTAATCTTGACAAAAACTCTGGTCCAGGCACGCACTGGGTAGGATATGCAATTGATCCACGTGGAATTATTTATTTCGATTCGTATGGATTAGCACCACCAAAAGAATTTTTAAAGTACGTTACCGGCGATATTCCAATCTGGTATTCAACGCTACCAACACAAAAAATAACTGATCCTTCAATATGCGGTCGTGAAACCCTCGCTGTGCTTGATGCTGTATCAAAATCAACAGCACCGCCTCATAAAGTCGTACACGCGTTCACTACACTACGTCATAACACTTAAACTGATATCAGTAAATATAATGGTAGATATTTATGGAAGATCTATTCGCAAAGATAAGGAGAAGATCGATTTATCTAAATATGCAACTCTTGATCAGCTTAGAAATGAAATCGATTATTTATTAAATATATTTATGTTGTTATAAATACATATTGAAAAAGTTAGTATGTGTTTACCAATAACCTTAGCTTAACAATGTGTCAGTCATATCGTTATTCCTAAAAACTACAATATTCTTAACAAAAACCACATTTTTCTGTCTAAAATGAGATTTTATATTTCTAGTTTCCAAAATATATATAATTCTGTATAACACTGAGTCTATGCGTGGGCCGTAACAGCGGATATTGATTTAGTTATATAGCGGTTCTTAAAATACCTTTATCAATAACAGTTGATAGCGCGTAGAAACTCTCATCCGGAGGGTCATGGTTCGAAACCCAAGAAGGACAAATTGTCTGCGGGGGGCGATTTTAGGCCAAATTTATAATTTATTGGGGGCTCCAGCCACCCCCGTCTTCAGAGTACACCAATCCACTACGTCAACACGTGGTGGATTCACTTTTGTGAATCACCCATTGGTTGATCGTTATGGTTGGTGTGCTGACGTGAAGACGGCATTTCATCATCATCATCATCATATCATCATCATATCATCTCATCAAAAATATACAGCGGGGGGTGATATGAGGTCGTGACCTTGTGACTTCACTAAAGGGGTACCCCACACAAGGGCCATTCCAAAAGACACAATCGCAAAACTAAAAATAAACCTAATGAGATTCCAGGTCACAAAGATCAATCAGCCTTTGAGTTCTTAGAGTTTCGGTTACGGATATCTAGGAATTCTTGTAAGGCAATAAACAGAATCTGATTGGTCACTAAAATAAGACCTACACGTGTATAAACAACCCTCTGAGTTCCTAGAGTTTCGGTTACGGATATTTAGGAATTCTTTCGGGGGTACACTAATAACACGTATAGACAACCCCTCTGAGCCTCTAAAGTTTCGGTTTCGGATATTTAGGGGTCTCTTGGGGAGTAAATGTCTAAACAAAGATTCGGAACCTCATTAGGTTTATCTGATACAACTATGGAATGGTAGACCGAATGTCACCTCGCGCTGTATATTTTTGTTTATTTTTTTATTAAATATATAAATATATATATAATGAACCAAGAAAACATTAATGATATTATTTCTGCTATTAAAAAACTAAAACATAACGGAATAAAAATATCTGATAATCTCGACCCTCAGAAAATTATGTGCGATTTTGAATTACTGCAACAGAGAAAATTTGATAATAAATATACACTACCTTCAAACTACAGATTTATAAAATTAATTTATCAAGCTATGCTTGAATCACTAGCTATGGTAAACGACAATCAGGTAAAGCTATTTGCACCTCTTGCACGTTCGATCGAAAATATTAAATCCAAACTGTCTCACGAGTACGAAAGAAAAAAGATCGTGGATAATCGTGTAATGCAATTAAGAAAGATTATGCTATCTGATTCTGTCAAAAATGATAATGACGCTGAGAGCAGCGACGATGAAGGTGAACCCCTGACAGAGTCAGTGACTGTAATTATGGCTAAACAAAATCCTTGGGAAAATTAACGTTTCAGTAGGTATCTCTCATAGATATGCTTCTGTGGATACCTCCTATTGTATCCCAACCATGTTTCAGTAGGTATCAAGTAATCATTTGGTAACATTAAAAATACGGTAGACTAAACGTATTGAAAATTTATTTTTTGTGTAAATCTTTTGGAAAAAGTAGACCTTGTAATTCCGTCTGCCACGTATTGTACCGATCGTGGTACTATGTCAAAATATTTGGTAGCAGAATTAATTGATTCAAAACTAATTTCCTCCCCAGTTTCTGTATTCACTGATTTAATAGCTCTCTTTCTGTATAATTTACACCTTCCTGTGTTTCCGGATTTACAATTTTGACTCTGTGTAGTAACTCGTAAATTAGAAATCGAATTGTCAAGCTTATTGCCGTTGATGTGATCCACCACATACCCATCTTTGATTATTCCAAAAAAACACTCGTAGGTAAATCTATGTGATAAATAATTTTTCTTGCCATTAGCAGTAAATCTAAGATAACCAGTTTTGGTAACAGTACCGACTGGTTTTTTTAATCGACAGTTTCTAATCACACCTTCTCGAGATGCTTCATAATTGGTAAAGGCCTGCCAGTAGCTTCTCGTGGGTCGGTGGTTCTTCCCGGGGTTTTCCAGGGTTCTTCCTCCACCATTAATACTGGCCGCCATGTATAGCCTATCTAGTGCTGAAAAATGGCGTTAAACCCTATAACAACAACAACAATTGGTAAAGATTGGATGCACCACAAATTCGTTTTGCTCCATTATATATATATAATATTATTTGTCTAAATCATTGTTTTGAAATCTAACCAGATAATCTTCTTCGGTCTTTATAGGAGAGTCAGTGTTATTTTTTTTGTCATAATATCGTTTTAGTTCTCTGTATTTTTTCCGCCACATTTTAGACACAATTGAGTTTTTCCTCTGACTCCAACACCGCATTTCACACACGGTATTGGTCCTGTACTTCCATTTTTGATACTCTGTGCATGATTTCCGAAGTATTTGTTCACACACGATTTATTACAAGTAGAAGTATATCCAATTTTGAGCCAAGCACATTTGTTTTGTGTTTCAATCATATACAAAAGATTAATGTTCAATTAAATATTTGCCCTAATTATAATATGGAGGAATTATCCGTTATTGAACCTTCCCCTGCTAGATTCGATCTTGACAGACTATCAGAATATAAATTTAGTACTTCGATGCAGGATCTGGCATTATAGGATGAGGAAGTAACCGAACGTATTCGTGAAGCATAAAAGGAATTTCGTGACGATGGTGCAGTTCATGCATGGTCAACATTCAGAGTTGGAAATGTTACTAATATGGTGAATGACAAACGAGGAAAAGTAATTATTAATCACCTTGATAATCAAAAATATTTTATTTTAATAAAATTTATTGTAAATACAGAAGAAGATATTTGGATTATTCGTGATAAGCGTGATCCCGTCCGTGTGCAGTCCGGGGGTAATATTGTTCTTTTGAGTAATAAATCTAAGCTCGGAATACTAACCGGTGTTGACAAACCTTACTATATACAAAGTTATCCAGCAACTGCAGTTGTATATGGAATATTTCCGCTGAATGATAAACCTAATGTTGCGGATCTCAAACCGATGAAAATATCAAGAATAAACTGTGTAGCTGAACGAGTTACAGAACATTTTACAAACGCGATACGTGGTAATGGTTTAACTGATTTAAGACGTAAAAAATAAACAAATGGGCAGAGTCCGTTAAAGATACCGGAGCGTCTATCAAAGATGTCGCTGAGCTAGAAAAGAAATTAAAATTCCCAATAATAGTAAAAACGCTGACAGGAGAGATTTTATATAAATCGAAATATAAATCAAGAGGAGCTCTGATAGATATTATTGATCATAACGCGCACGCATGGACCTCAGCAGTAACAATATTTCCACGAGATAGAACGGTTAAATTTTATAACGGTGACATCTTTGATTTTATTAAAAATATCAGCAAAAGTGACCCTGTATCCGTTTGGTTATTTCAGAGTTCGAAATATGATCATTACGATCAGTTTGTACGGCCTAATGGTGATATTTACCGTACAGAATCTCTCCATGGGGAAATGGAACATCTTGCGCAGCGCCTTTGGCGTGAATATACTTCAGACGATGTCAAAATTAGACAATTATTAAATAATTGTTTTACAATTCCATCTGTAGCGGCTCATTTCGCTCAGGAAAAAAATTTATGGAAACCAACACGATCGGAATTCCTTGAAGATGTCAAGAAAAGCTGTGTAGAATATGGTCACGGTGGATTATGGAACACCAAATATAACCATAGTGATGTTATCTCGGTTGATATGGTAGCGTGTTATCCTGGGAGTTTTCTTGGATATGGAGTATGTTCTAAATACTTTAAGAGATTCGGACATCCTACACATGACATGACCAGGGTTGCGATAAACGGACATTTACCAGATTTTGACTTAACCGGATTTGCTCATGTAGAATTATTCGAATTTGAAGAAAATCTCCATCCGATTACTTATGCTTGGTTTGGAAGACATTTTTCAGAAAAAATATTGGGTTCCAATAGTACTATTGCGATATATGCTTGATGTTGGATTTTTAATATCGTTGAGAATAACTGAAGCGATTATATCGTATAATTCACAGAAGCAAGTTTGGTTACCAGAACCGAACAGATTTAATATCGATGATACCAGGAAAGAATTCCCTGATATTGATGAAGATTATATCATTAAAATAAATAAATGCAGGAATGAACATGATGAGAAATTTGCAAAAGATCTTGGTAGAAAGATAATCGGTAAGTTCACTCAAGGTGGTTCATACGATTATAAACGGCACTGTACAAGATTGATTATGGATGATGCTGAACTAGATTTTATAATCGCTGATACAACTGAGAAAAATACGTTTATAAACAGATGTAATGCTTATTTATCAGATGGAACGAAACTAGGTACCATTGTGAGTTACCTTGATGGCGAGTCACCGCAGTTTACTCATTTAAGATCTTCGATGTTAGCTTATGTTTCGATAAACCTACTATCGATGATAAATAAATTTCCCCGTTACGCCGTCAGAGTCGCTACGGATTCATTTTATGTACATAAAAATATAAAGATTTATTAAAACTCGGTAATG
>JAECUM010049964.1:0-12994 GCA_016617855.1 Megalonaias nervosa | reverse complement strand
TTTTTAAATAACGTGCACTTAAAATCTGTATATTTTGTTTTCAAACGTAACTCGATTATATCCTAATTTCAAATGCACACCTTCATTCTATAAATCTGCACAGTTTCATGACAATTAAAAAAAAACACAAAGAGAGCCAATTAACCAATGTAACTAGCAAAGTGTTAAACATCTTTGGAGGAGAGACGGACGGACTGGAAAAATTCAGTACTAGCGCTTTCAAAAGAGGATTACAGTTCAGTTACACATAAAAAGTATATTTAAATTAGCAACTCCTGGAATAAGATTATTGTGCTTCATGTTCTGACAAAATGTAATAAATTTCCAGAAAGTATATATCATTTTCTTGCTCACCCCTTGTGTTCTTCTCCAGTTTATGCCTTACTTGCCGTTGTACGAAATTCTTCTTTGGTTTGATCCGAATGCTTGCTCTCTTATATTTATAAAGGTACCTGACACCGCTTTTCGTGATACAGTTACTGGATGTCAGGGCGTTGCCGTGGAATTACTCGTGGCCTACGTGACCAATAACAATATTGTTAACGGACGAGTATTTGCATCCAAACAACGATATGTAAAATTTACCGAAAATGCAGATTATGTTACAATGTATCGTTAACATATAAGAAATAGCAAACATATTAGATGTAGAAAAATTAACCAACTGATCCGAAATCACAGAATGAAACTTTGACTTTAGATTATTTGCCTGCTATTTATGCTGGTAAAGACATTTAACATACGAGTACAAAATACGTGTCGACTGAATCATTTTGTGGAAATTACTGGTATGAAAGCGGTAAGAATTTTTACTTCTGTCCCGAGTTAAATATGTTTTGAAACTGGGAAAATAAAATTTTAAAATTTGCTAAAGAAGAAAGAAAAACTTTCAATACTATTTCACTTTCATTTGATGTATAACAGCGTTTTATAAATAAAAATATTAAATAGTACTTTTTGGCACGTCCAAAGGGTGATTGAAACAAAAAATAACTAACGACAGAACGTTTAGTTCCACGACTTTGCCTGTCAAACACGATATGTCGGAAAACACACACACACACACACACACACACACACACACACACAAATGCTCTACTTCGTACAAGCAAAACCCAATATATATATATATATATATATATATATATATATATATATATATATATATATATACTATATATATATATATATATATATATATATATATATATATATATGTCAATCGTTTTTACAATATATTAAATCAGTTTTCACTATCAGACTATTAATTTCCAATGCAAGACAAATGCAGGTCATCCGTAGAACGCGAAAACTAAACTGGATGTTGGCGACACTAGTTACTCATACGCGTTCATTTTTATATGAAAATATTTGTAAAAGATCTTTGTCCTACTTCTAATGCAGTAATTTATTTAAGTATGAATTCATAGAGATTTACTTCTAAAAGACGTTACATCGGACGAACTACAGTGATGGCATTTGACAATGATAACAACTAGAATAAACGAGGGTGATAATATCTGGCAATGATGTTACACCTAAGATGATCTAGGATGATAACATCTGACGATGTTATAGCTTGGAAGATCTTGGAAGATGACAATCGACAAAGATGTTACAGCTAGGAGACACCATTAGCATGACCTCTGTCATTAATCTTACAGCTAGTAGACACTAGGAGCATGACCTCTGTCAGTGATCTTACAGCTAGGAGACACTAGAGCTTGACCTCTTTCATTAATCTTACAGCTAGTAGACACTAGGAGCATGACCTCTGTCAATGATCTTACAGCTAGGAGACACTTGGAGCTTGACCTCTGTCATTAATCTTACAGCTAGTAGACACTAGGAGCATGACCTCTGTCAGTGATCTTACAGCTAGGAGACACTAGGAGCTTGACCTCTGTCATTAATCTTACAGCTAGTAGACACTAGGAGCATGACCTCTGTCAGTGATCTTACAGCTAGGAGGTACTAGGATGATGACTTAAGTCAATGATGTTGCAGCTAGGAGAAACCCTGGGTGATAGCATCTGACAAATATGCTACAGCCACGATCAACAAGGATAACATCTGACAAGGATGGTACAGCTAGAATGAACAAAGATGATGACAATTGACAAAGTTACAGCTAGGATGTACAAGGATGGTGACATTTTACAATGTTACAGTTAAGACTAGCTAGGATGATATCTGATAAAGATGGTACATTTAGGAGGAACTAGGACGATGACATCTGACAAAGATGTTACTCGGATGATATCTGACACAGACGTTAGATATAGGCGGAAATACTATGACTGACATCTAGCTGTTGTTACAATAGTACGAACTAGGATGGTTTAAGGATCTGACCATTACTTAGGATGGTTCTAGGATCTGACCATTATTTAGGATGGTTCTAGGATCTGACCATTACTTAGGATGGTTCTAGGATCTGACCATTATTTAGGATGGTTCTAGGATCTGACCATTACTTAGGATGGTTCTAGGATCTGACCATTACTTTGGATGGTTCTAGGATCGGGCCATTACTTAGGATGGTTCTAGGATCTGACCATTACTTTGGATGGTTCTAGGATCTGACCATTACTTTGGTAGTTTACCTCTTCGCTCATGATCTCAATTGTTCTCGTGATTTATTTTCGTCTATTTTTTCCGACCCTTTATCAATTAAAGTTTTCTCGACTATCTTGATGTAAATCCCATTTGCTTTACTTCGAACTGTGATTGTATGCTTCAGCTTTAAAGGAACGAAAAAGAAAAGAATGCTGTTTTTATCTATTGTAAACCCTAATGCTTTGTAGATTACATATTATATATTGTAAAAATGCCAGAAGATGATTTTAGTCAGATATTTAAAAATTATGTTACAAATGCAATGACTGAAGATGATAATTTGTCTAATAAATGAATTAATTTTTTTTCCCCAGAAATCCCCGTTTAGTTTAATGGTTAGATGAAATAATGCGTTAAAAATTCTTTTATTATAGACGATACAGCTAAACAGTGTAGTTGACCTTAAAAATAAACGTTTACGGGTCTTTCTTTATAAGAAGCACTTTAGTTTCTACCCGAGGTCAACGCTTTCATTACGAGCAAGAAAGATATTTGAATATGTTGGGATATAGTAATGATTACCATAATATTTATTTATCAATTTTTTATTTTATGGTCCATTTACGTCAATATCTGCAATTTACACTTTAATCTCTGTTTAATCTAAATATATGGTTGATGATTTTGACGTCACAAGGGTAATGTATTTGCGTATACACGGGTAAATTTCTCAGTCATGTTACGGAATGTGAGCTAGATATCACTGATCTGATGATTGAGCTAAAATTGTTTTTGAACGTTTTAGGGTAGAAACACTAATCCAGAAAGAAGGAAACTTGTTGTTGCCAATGACATTCTTGTATTAGATTAGATTAGAAATTAAACAAGTAAAGGTCACGTTCAAAAACATGTGAAGAAACTTAACTGGACAGTTTACAAAAAATGTCGATTTACTTGGAAAAATGATGCCTGAACCATGATAGCACCACAACTCAGATGCTATAGTCTGTTAAAAAATGCATCTACAATTTGACTCTATACTTGCAAAAGGGTACCTTAAATTCACTTTTCTACAAAAAGAATGAATAATTATACCTAATAGTTGAATCTTTTATAATACATTTAAGCGTGAAATACAGAAACATATTAATGAAATATTTTCATATTTTTAATTCATATAGTTTCACATGCGAAACACATAGCCTTATACTTATACATGTGAAACTACAAATTTCCCAGAATGCCATGTGACGCTTGATTACGTGTGCCAATGAATGCAATATTTGCAGAAAGAAAAACAGTTTCTTTATAAGCTTGATCGAAAAGAAAGAAACTGCATTATCTCTCAGACATAGAAATTATTTTTGCTGAAGATACTTGACTCGTCACCGATTGTCTACAAAGTTACGTCTTTTCAGACTAGCTTGACAACAATGTACACGTGACAGTGTGTTGCCTAGCTCAAACGGATTCGCTTTTAGGAACAAATGGTGTAAAGAGTTTACAACGTGTTAAATAATAATTTATTGGAACATGCTAGTTTATCCCCCCAAGAACCAGTTCTTTTAAATCAATGACATTTTCATGAACAGAAAATAAATGAGATTGAAAATGTTGTGAACTTAAGAAACAAGGAGTGGGATGTAGAAAGGTGAGTTTACTTTGCAGATTCTGTTAAAAAGGAATATGGTATGTAATAAAAAGTAACAAAATATTCTTTTCCTATTTATTACCTGATTTATTTCATTTTGTAGTATACAAAATTATATATGTTTTAACTCTTGACTTCGGCACCGGTTAAAATGTCACGTGTTAAAAACTGGCACATGGTTGCAGTTATTGTTAAGTGAGTGCTTTCAAAGACTTTCAATCTGTTAATTGTTTAAAGCGAACTATATTGACCTTACACCGAGGAAATGAATATCGATCAATATCATCCTGCTCAATACTTTGATTGTGCAATATATTGCTTGTCTGAGCTAAATGTCAGTTCTCCGTTAGCTCTATAATTATCAGTACTAATGCAAACAAATTGCTTACAGCAAACTGACACCTGAACTGTCAGCGCGAATCAGTGACAGTTTTTACAGCAAACATACACCTACATAGTAAGAGGAAAATTGTAATGATTTTGCGCTGTACATGTGATCCCTATCAGCTCCAGTTGTTGGACTTCTACCTCTATATGGACATATGGTAAACTAACCTTATTGTTGATCACAATTTTGTCAAGGTTATGACAAATAAATGTTTCCTTTCTGGCTCAAGCCAACCGTAATACTCCAGCAATCAAAGACAGAGGCACGTAGAGAGATGCAAAACGAGACCAAATAATCGAGGTTACGTTACTTTTTCAGTATAACTTTTTTTATGATACGGTTTACGTGTATTGGGAGGAAGGATGATAAAGACAATGATGCAAATGTAGAACAACGCAAAAGATAGCAAAGGAGTAGGAAAAGAAGAAGGTGATGTATGTATGTATGTATGTATGTATGTATGTAAAGGGTTGAACAGCACACCAACACACTCTTGACTACATAGTGCCTAGTACGTTTAGGTTTCTCAAACAAGGAAAATCAAACAAAGGCAGGAACGGATTAAATTTTTAAAAGGCAAAGTCAGTTTATATTGCGGAAACCGCACTCTTTAACCGGATCTTCTCTGCTATGTGATTAATAGGGATTTATAGCATGAAAAACGTTTGCCTCCATCATTTGCGTCATCCTGCATGCACGAGAGGGTATTGGGCGGATGATGATGATGATGATGATGATTACAAAGATGACGCGAGTGATAATGATAGGAGGAAGAAGATATTTTATCGAGTCTACGAGAATACAGCTCATAATTCAGTGTGTTGTTAACTGAAGAAAAACACACATATGAAGGCAGGTAGGTTACTACTCTAGGTAGACAGAAAATTTTGATAGACTGTTCTAGACGCAGAAAAAAGAGAAAATCAGTGTCATTTAGAACAGGAAATCACATATTTCCTAAATGAAAAGTGACTTAATTATTCTCATCAGAATAGACAATTTCGCATTCCATACTACACATCGGTTACAGTTACTGAGACTGTTTGACGTATGTCTGATTCAGATATGGGGATTTCATGTACAGATTGAACATACTTTTGTTTTCCTATGCTATGATGACAGTTATCAAGGTATCTAAGTCACTCTACCTAGGACTGCACCAATCCAACCAATGCAAAGATGATTAAGCAATGATTAATAAATAGCTGGCAGATGTTGTTTTGATTTTTGTTTGGCTGGTAGGACGTTCTCTTCTTTAATTATAGTTTTTGTGGGTGGGGGGAGATAATTGCCCCTTATACAATGGAAATGGGAGCTAAACAACTTTCCCAATAAAACATCAAATTAGCCGACACCCGGCTTTTCTGAGCGGTATCGAACCTGCGATATCATACATTACGATTCCGATGCTCGTTTAACTAAGCGACGGAGAATTGGCAATACATGTACTGTTTAGGTAGCTAGCATTGCAAGAACGCCTTTATGATTAGTAGTGCATACCAGTATCATTAATGGCCTTCTCCCTGCGTACAAACAACACAGTTAACCCCAAACTGAAGATTATTTTGCAATGTATCCTTAAAATACAACAATAACAATTATCAGTTGTAGAAAGAATAACGAGCTGTTATGAAATCACAGAATCAACGTTTGTGTTTAGATTATTTGCCTAGTATTCATGATTGTAAACAAATTTGACATACGAGTCCAAAATGTGGGTTGAATGAATTATTGTGTGAAAATTACGGGAAATTATAATACAAAATTTGCCAAATGAGAAAACAGTTGTATAATATTTCACACTTTCATTTAAAGTATCAAAGCGCATTTATAATATAACACTATTAAATATAACACAAAATTATTAAGTAGAACATAACAACGTTAAATATTCCTTTTGTACACGTTCGAAGGGTGATTTAAAAACAAAATAGCTAAAGACAGAATGCATGGTTGCACGACATTGCGTCGAAAGACGACGATATGCAAGAATCCACGGAAGTAGAAACAATCGTACACGTGCACACGTACTTGAATTTTTACGAGCAGAACCCAATATAGGCAACAGAAATATCAGGGATTTTATTTACGATATAAAAATCAGTTTTCATTATTATACTATTATTTCTAGTGCAAGGCAAAAGGAGGTCATTAATACAACGCGGCGACTACTGTCATGGACATTGACCTCAATTGTTTTTTTCATCTGTTTTCATCTATTTTTCAAAATCTTTGGCAGATAATTTTTCCCAGTTATTTCCGTGTATGCCCCATTACTTCACTTACTTTACTTCAAATCGTGGCAGTATTCTTCAATCTCAAAATTGTTTGTGGCCAATTTAAATACTGCAAAAGTGCGCATTAGCGGTAGAGATGATTTTAACCCGATATCTGACATTCATGTTACAGATCCAATAACTGAAGATGATTCCATTGATAACTTGGTCCATGACTGATTTGAAACTCTTTCCACAAAGAGTTGGAGAAAACTGGCTGGATAAAATAATCTATTAAACACTCATTTAGTATTGACGATACTGCCAAATATTTGAATTTCCACACAAAAAGGTTTACGGGTTTCTCATTATCTGAATTACATTTTCTTCTAATTTCGGTCAACGCTTTCATGAAGAACAAGCAAGATATAGATGTTTAAATATGTTGGAGATGTAGTCATGAGTCATGTAATTTGTATCGATTATTGTTCCATTTTATGGTCCAGTTACGTCATTGTCTACAATTTGCACTCTAACCCCTGTTTAATCTAAATATACGTGTGATGATTTTGACGTCACAAGGTTATGCTTATAAAAGGGTAAAATTTGCGATCCTGTTTCGGAATGTCAGTTAGGCATATTGATATGAGCTTTGAACTAAAATTAATTAAGAATATTTTAGGGTAGCAAAACACATCCATGGGCGGGGGAAGCATAACAGAAAGAAGGAAACTTATTTTGCCACTATCATTTTTGTATTAGATCAGAAATTAAACAAAGAAAATGTCTCGCGCAAAAACGGGTGTAAGAAACGTATTTGGACACTTTCAAAAAAGAATGTCGCTTTTCTGCAAAAGATGATGCCTGGCACACCATAGGATCGCAAACAGATGCTAGGGTCTGATAAAAATGCATATACGGTAATTTTTATTGACATTTCTGCAAATAATGAATAATTACACCTAATAGTTGAATCGATCATACTTCATGAGTGCAATACAGAAAATTATTAATATTAATGAAATATCATATCTTAAGAATTGATTCATATATTTTCACATTCGAAAAAAATATCCTTGTACGTAAACCTGAGAAAATACAATATTTCCCATCATGTCATGCGATTCTTTATTGCTTGTGCCAATAAAAGTCATTTTGGAAACTTGAAATGCATTATTTCTTGTAGAAATCGCAGTGAACGTAAGAAAAAAGTGGTGGTGGTGGGGAGGTTGTGGGAAAGTGAGTTTACTCTTTGAAGCATTAATTTCAAAAGCAATATGATAAATAATAAAACACAGTGTTATTTTCCTATGTTAATACTGGATATGTTTCATTTTCTGGTACATAAACGATATATTTTAACTCGAGACTTCGCCACTTGTTAAAATAGTACGCGTGAAAGTCTGGCATTCGGTTACAGTTATTGTCAAGTGAGTCATTTAAAGACTGGCAATCGGTTACAGTTATTGTTTAAAGCGAACTATACTGGGCTTACACCGAGGAAAGGAATATCGGTCTAAGGCAATCGGCTTGATACTTTGGTTGTACAATACATTGCTTGTTCTCGTTAAATCTCTGTTCGCCGTATGAGAGCAATTTGTTTACAGCAAACCGACACATAAAGTATCAGTGCGAATAAGTGAAAATTGTTTACGTCAAATGGCCAACTAAACTATCAGAACGTATGAGTGCAAATTGTTTACAGAAAACTGACACCGGCACAGTCAGAGGGACGTTTTAAAGTTTTTGCACTATATACGTTATCACTATCTGCTCCAATTGTTGGACTTGTACATCTAACCAGACGTATTATCGTAAACCGACCTTACTGTCGATCACGATTTTTTCAAGGTTATGATAAACGAAAATTTCATTTCTGGGTTAAACCAACCGTAACATGCCAGAAATCAAAGACCACGGCACGTATATACAAATAATAAAACCCAAATAACAAAACAACACAAAAACCAAACAAAACGTATATTATAAGTTCTTTTACTTTCATAGAATAGCTCTATTTTTGACATAATTAAGATGATGGTAATTATGATGATGATAGAACGAAGAATACCATGGTCAAAGGATAGGAAAGGAAGAAGAAGGAGTTAGTAGTACATCAGCACAATCTTGATTATGTAATGCAAGTTCAGCTTTTCCAATAAAAGCATGCGAAACAAAGATAAGGGCAGAAACTGATCAAACCCTTAAAAAAGGCAAAGTCAAATTTAATTGTGCAAATCACACTCTGTTAAAGGATCGTCCCATCTATAACATCACAACGACATACATCCTACAAAATTTAACCCACCTTTAATTGCCTTTCAGGCATGCACGGGGTTGGAGGTATTGTAGCAATCATGATATGAAGAAAGAGATACCATATCGAGTCTAGGATACTACACGTTCAGAGTGTTAACTGATTACGTAGATAGGTATATTTGAAGGCAGGTAGACAGTTTAATATACTGTCATCGTGGCCCAGAGTATGAGCGGAATAATCAGTTTCATTTAAAATAGGAAATTATTAAACATTTTTTTCTCTTCTGTGAATCAAATCAATCATTTCCTAAATAAAATGTGACTTAACTATTCGTATGTACGTTTAAATTGCTGAAAGCTGCATTTCCATTAGTTGATTCAATAAGATCACCAGAACATGACCCTTAAGCGGTCGCTGTAGGACAGATGGAGATTTGATTTTAATGAGATTGAACATTAGCCGGCTCTCGATTGGTCTACTGGAAATTAGCATTAATGGTAGAAATATTGACATTGTTAAAAGTGGCTGACCTCAGATGGGGCTTCATTGTTATATGTCAGAAGTGGTTGCCGTCAAAAGATGCTTCATTGTTATAATGAGAGAAGGTTTTGACCTCAAATAGCACACGTATTATCCAACACGACGTGTATAGTGATATGTGAACTAGTGGTTATGTGTATATATATCAGAGATTTACATATAAAGCATTACCTATACCTCAGATTATGTTGAACTTGTTAAATTTGTATATATGGCCATGATGATATAAATAGCTTTCTACAAGGATACAATTTCATACTAACATTAAAATGGTGGTGACTAAAATTACTACTTAAATTCTGACATTTTCACAGACTTTAGCGGAAACTGAAACTTATCTGGAAAGATGTTTAAACATTTGGTCTTGATTAAAACTTAGTAATATAATTCTGAAACTATGTGGGACTTTAGTGGACACTATAAAATATTCTGAAACATAAATTAAAGGTAATAGTAAAATAACCAAACTGTCCAAAACTTTTGCGCAGACTGAAGCCATTATGTAAAAAGTTGTTATGTCAATATGCATAGCAAAATCCCGAAAGTGTAAAACAACATAAGAAAAGACAAGATCAAATCTAGAACATTAAGTTTATATGGCCGAATAATAAAATACTACTAAACTTCAGACCCGGCTGTAGCGGAGACTAGAACATATTAGGAAAATCAGGTTAAATTAACTTAGACTAAAGTGGCCACCCCCCACCCACCGAGGAATTCAGCAAGGAGACATTTATCAATTACCAGATGTACTGTTAGTTTACTCAGCATTATACTCCTCACTGATCAGTTAAACAGCCGAGTTCTATGAAGCTTTCTGAGACGGGAAAAGAAAGAGGACTGAATGATGAAACTTTGGGGGCAACGGTGGTATCAGGAAAGATACATGGGGTATAAAAGATAAAGAGAAGGTCAGAAAATCAAGTTAAGAAGACTTCTTAGGGATGGACGTGACAAATCGATTTGTCGAGACGTGGCTTATCTCGACTATTCTTCTAGTAAGAAGCAAGGCCAATGTAGTGTATTGTATCGGGAATCACTCATGGGTCTCCCGTTTGCCCAAACAGCAGAACCCTTTCTTACATCGACACGGGACGCAACCCACGGCCAACAGGTTGCTGCAACTCAGTTGCCTTTTACGGCATGATGCATGGACGAGTTGGGCATACTCTATAATCCCTGACACGCAGTAGGAAGAAGAAGAAGAAACAGAAGAAGAACCTATCCCAAGCAAGAAAAGTCAAAACAGAACAATAGTTGAATAAGAAGAATAATATACTTTTTGTGACATGTTTTGAAATTTTATTGTGTTTGTTATTCACGTGGATATAGCCTAAGACGTATTTGCATCTTCGTCGTGATATATTTCTTTTGTTTGATAAGATACTCAAGCAAACTTTCACAGACAAAAAGAACATTTCCTTAACAGGTACAGATACTTCATGTGTGACGAGTAACATCGATGTACGTCAACGTTGCTGTTGCCAGACACGAATATGAATATTACAACCTTACAGTACAAGCAATCATGGCATCACAGCAAATGCAGACATTGTTTGAAAACAACATTTGCACAAACAGAGCACTGGTAACATTTTACTTGACGTATTAACTCTAAAGCTAGAGGAAAGAATTTTAAACTAAGAAGCAAAAGAAAAACCAAACTAAAACCCCAAAACATAATAATAACAATATACATTTTTTATACGATTTTCACCAAACCTACATTGAATATTTTGCAACACACCTTCTGCCAATTTCTATTAAGCGATAATGAGTATGTGAGTGTATTAAATCTAGTGTAGGAAAACATATATCGCAAAATTTAAGAACCAAATCTACTTCTCTTGCCGTTGTATATTTTGGAGCAAAACAGTCTGTAACTGTATCTCAAGCGATAATAGATTATGAGCGAATTTATACCCAGGACGACAAAAATGACAACACAGTACAAATTGTAACCCCACATTGCTCCATACGGTACTAATGTCAATGTGAGCGGTATCTTTTAGCACAAGTTTGGGATAAGTTAGACAATGCCGGTCTTTATAAATATGTTTGTAATCATAGTGTGTACATTCCTACCCCGTTCTCTCTTTTAACATTACTTCTAGTGTTGTAAGGATTATACTGTGGTAGAAGGTGGCAGTTTTATTTATAATGAGATTGTAGGGAAATTATGGAGAAATAGGAGAAGATGGAATTTGGTTTTGTTTAAAAAGTGTTCCACGTTTTCATTATCCTTCTTTTACAGGCTATCCTTTGTGCTATAGTATATAAATGTGTTTGTGTGCATAATATGTACATATTCCTACCCTTTCTTCTGTCCGGTAACTTAAACTGGCGTGTAAATGGTATATTGATTGTATTTGTCTACCCTTTTCGTTGGTGTGTCAGTTTGGTGTTCGTCACTCATAACAGCATGTTGGCAGTATAGTGTTTGTGTGTATTTCCACCCTTTTGTTGGTTAGTAAGTGTGTGTATTTGTCACTCCAAATGGCTTTTTAACATCGGGATCAGATGCGAAGTCCATACCTGCCTTCACTTTATCTCGTATTGTGTGCTTGTATTATTCATAAATTAGAATATTATTTAATTTAAATATATTGGTCCTTATTGTTAAAAAGCTCAAAGTTCACTATCACTGCCGAATGATCCGAACAAATATATGTATAATTTAACTTTCGAAAACACTGTTCGTTAGTCGGTCGGTAATTTGAACATTATGAAGTCTACATATTACAGGAGGAAAGTTATTGGAGGGCCATATCGATTGTTTCTCCTTCCAAGATGTACTTCCAATATACACGGTCTTTGACATTTAGATTAACGTTACACCCCTCATCCACAGTAGGATCCATAACTGTTATAGTCCTTAAATCCTCGTAAGTATTCAACAGTAGTCTCCCCTATCTATACCCATAACGTCTTCATCTTATAATAATTCTTCCACTCAGCAATTCACAGGAACTGTTTATCATGAATTAAAATTTGGAATCAATTCGATGATCTTTCACAATACCACATTTACTATTTACATTGAACAATGCTTAACGTTTCTAGAGACGCGAAACATCTTTCATATAGTGCATTTCTTGCAGAAATCATATACCTTTTAATTACCAACCCATCTGAAAATCCTGCGCCTCGTTCTGGTTTGCCCCTGTCCCTTAACGTGCAAGATTCATATATTAATTATATTAATTATTTAATCATTATTGTTAGACAACTTATTCATTACTTGAAAACCAGGACAAACCATGCCGAAGGAAGCGGATGGATGGAGTGAAAGAAAATATTGAGTATCAGTTGAGGAAAAATATATACCTTGGCAAAATGCTAAACTTCTTCATTCACAGTGTATTTACATCAACATGGAA
>JAECUM010049963.1:0-21441 GCA_016617855.1 Megalonaias nervosa | reverse complement strand
TATACGGTTTGTTGTATATGATGGGTTGTATAAGGTTGGTTGTATATAATGGATTGCCTATTATGGGTCGTATACGGTTTGTTGTTTATGATGGGATGTATACGGTTTGTTGTATATGATGGGTTGGGTATTATGGGTTGTACATTATGGGTTGGATTTTATAGGTTGTATAAGATGGGTTGTATACGGAGGGTTGCATATGATGTGTTGCATATTATGGGTTGTATACGGTGGGTTATATATGATGAGTTGTATATGATAGATTGTACATAATGGTTCTATTATATACTTAAGTACGAAATTGGCGAAATAAATATATACTTATAATTTTCACATGTGAACTATGATATCCCATCATGTCATGCGAAAACAAAAACGAGTACTTGGTGAGCTAAAACAAATAAATAGAAATGCCTATAATTTCAGGCATGGAAATTAATCTTGGATAATAAAAAAAAAAAATTGACCAGAAGCCGTCCGTGTATCTCTGAAGTTAATTTCCATTACTTCTTGACAACAACTTGCTGAATCAGACTTGCGATGTTTTCAGACAGGGTCAAATAGTTTACTAAATGATAAAAATGTAATTTAATGCGACAGATTAGACCAATCTACACCTATCAGTAGTGAAGTGGGCCACTTTAACGTCAATGGGAATGTCCATATACCCCCCCCCCTGCCACTTTAGCGTCAATGGGAATGTCCATACAAAACCCACCTGGGCCACTTTAGCGTCAAGGGAAAGTTTAACATGGGAAATATTGGACCTGTATAGAGACACTGGACACTGGCAACAATGTTGCAAGTGGCTGACCTCAATCGGGCGGAACAGTGTAGCAAAGGGATTGACTTGAATACGCGCTACTATATGGACAAATAGAGACACAGACAAAGACATAGGGTTTACATATACAAACCATTTTGTATGTAAAAGAAATGTTTAGGCAAGAGAGCAAATCTTTTCGAGACATATGAATGGTCCTGAAAGGGCCTTTGGGTAAACTTCTTCTAATGTCTTCTTCTCCTCCACCAGTCTCTTATTTTCTTTACCACATTTTTCTTTTTCTTCTCATCTTTATTCTCATCTTTATTCTCCTCTTCTTCCTTTACCTCTAACACCTCATATTTTCTTTTCTCATTTTGCTCTTCTTTTTCCAGTTTTGCATTACTCTCTCATTCTCTCTTTGTCCTCTATGTCTTCCTTTTCTTCTTTGTCTGGTTTATCATCTCCCTTAATATCTGCTTCCCTTTATTCAAATTATTTATTTCCATCTTCAATTGGTGGGGACTATAGGCACCATGCTCCATCCTGACCAATATTTCCTCCACCATGCCGATCGTATCCACCACCTCTTGCAATTTTATCATTTTCTCCAAATGGTTGTTTGCATTTTGTATTCAATGTTGAATGGCGCGAATGACGAACGCTTCACATTACATATCTCAAGAACTTTTATAGTCGATGACTTGCGAAGCGTCGATTCAAGAATGAAAACTGGGTGGATATCCTTTCCAACGTACTTTGATTTCTTTGACACGTCCTTTTCCCACATTACGGGTTCTTCGATCGAGAATGCTTTCGATGTCGTACATTTCGTCTTCTTTTTTGGTCACACTTTGTAATTCGGGCAAGTAAAACGTTCCTTTTAACACTTCCCCGTTCATGTCTTCCAATTTATAGACGGCAGGATAACGGCTACGCACTCGTCCAGTGACACGAAACAATTTGGTGGTCCATTTGGGTAAGTAACCTTTGTCGAAAGTGCGCTTGGTTTTGCCAATGCGCATCCAATCTCCTACCGTCAACACTCACCTTTCTTGGAGATTTTCATAAGCGGGGACGTATCAAACAGGCGCTCAAAGACGGTCACTTCGTTGTCGGTTGTCACTTCCTGGTGGGCACATCCGATGCTCCGACGGTGAGATTGGTTGTACGCTTGGACCAGGTACGGTAAGACGTCGATGTACTTGAGAGGATGTTGATGCGTAAATTATGTCTACATACGTTCTTTTCAAGGAAAACGTTCCAAGATGCTGGCTTTGGTTTCGGATCCTCGGTGGTGAAAAAATGAATCTCTCGTTTCTTTAATTCTTTTTGGAAAGCTTGGTTAAAAAATTCGGTGCCTTTGTCGGTTTGCCATGGAAGAGGGTGACGTCCGCTTTGTTTCAACACCAGTTTGAGGGCTCGCACTAACTCAGTGCTCGATTTGGAAGTCAATGGCACGACCCAGACAAATTTGGAAAAGACGTCGATGACACAAAACAAATATCTGTAGCCACGATTGTAGGTGGCCAAATGAGAGACATCAGCTAAATCGGCTTGCCATTGATGATCGATGCCCACCACTCGGGTGCGACTTCTGGAAAATTTTCGTCGAATGGTTTGTGTATGGTGTACGTGGCTTGTTCTTGTAACCATCGTTGTACTTGAGGTAAATGGAAACTTTTCAGACGGGTTTTGGCAGCACGATACAATTTTTGAACTTCTCCGTAACCAGCAGGATGGGATGGATCGTAGTAAATGCTAGCTAACACATTATCCATCAGGAATATTTTGAATAAGTCACTCACTGTTTACTGATGCTACTTTGAATGGGGCAAGGTGGTAGTTTGGAAACGGCTTTACGTGTCCGATGTGCCACGGGAGTGGAAGTCGAGGGTAGTGGCGGTGGTGGTGGTGGTGGTGGTAATCGGATGGCTTTTGTCTTCCTTTCTTTTTTCACTTCTGGTTTCGCTTCTTTCTTTTTGACTTCTGTCGAAGGAGGAGTGGACATCATCTTTCTAACACAAGCCTTAAGTTCTTCTCGTTGGAGTGTGGGGGAAAGGGTCAACAAGGACGCTGCTATCTGACTATGGATGGGAGCTGATGACGGTGTTTGAAAGACTTCTCGTGCCTCTTCTTCCTCAGGCTTCAGTGGGGCTGCGTCTGTCTTGGTCACTGGGGCTAGTGGTGGTGGTGGTGGTGGTGATGATGATGGTCTTTTCATCAGGGTCTTAAAATCTTTCAGAGTCGGTGCAGCTGTTTCGTCTAAGCTTTCTGGTGAAAGTGTCGAAGTCTTTGGAACACTTGACCGTACCGTTGCGATTTTTCCGTTTCGGACAAATCGCTGCGATCCATCAAGGATTGCAATTTGTGTTGTAACTGGGGCATCTCGGTCAAATGAAGATTGGGAAATAAATGCGGGATCCGTTGTTCTTGCCAACGATGGAATTCCATCTATCGTTTGTAAGGCACTGAAGCCAGTTTTCGTCCGTCCATTACATTTGAAACGTCGCGCCCGAGATCTTTTGCTTCCAGAGTCCTCCTTTTATCTTCTTGATTCTTTTTATCTTTGAGATATTTGTGAAGCAGTAGCTCCTACGAGTCCTGTAATCATTGGTACGAATGTGGCTTTTAGCAAGGGTGCTAACAACAGGTGCACAAATCCTCTGCGTTGCACCAACATCTTTATCTTTTGACGAATGGTTATTTTCCTTTGGACCATTTGGTGAAGAACGTGTCGATACTTGGTTAAGCATTCTTTCTGAGGTGGAGACAAAGGTATCGTGCCTTTCAAGACATTCAGACAACATTCGCACACGGTATCGATGACGTCTTTGGAGGCGGTTTGAATCGTTTCTTTTCGCATGGGTGTAGCAGCTTTGGACAGGACGGACAACACGTCTCAATGTTTGGCTAAACGAGGAGGCAGTCCTTTTCTTTTCTTTCCTTTGGTTGTAGAAGAGGGATGACTTCTGGGGGGTGACATCTTTGTTGGTTGGTTCCGGGACACACACTAAAAATACATTAACGTCGATGACTTGGCACACACCCTTTTATCGTAGTTTTTGGAACAGGTCATAAGGTGTGTAACCAGTCTTTCTGACTAACTCCAAGAGTCCAAGACTATCGCTTCGTTAAAAATGTGATGACTTTTTTTTCCGATATCGCCAAGCAATCCTCCCCTTTGGTTGCTCCAGTTTTTCTTTAGACGAGTGTGTCTTTTCTTGGGTAGACGTCGATGCTTGGCGAAGCGTTTTTCAGGATGACGAAACTGTCGTTTTCTTTTTACTTTCCCTTTTTGGACAGGAGAACGACGATGGCGATGTGCACTTCTTTTAGGGGACATCTTTGGGCGTTCAGGAGTGCAAAAACACTCATATTCATGGCTTGACATGCGTCCTTTTATCTTATTTTGTTGAAGTAGTATTTTTGGTATAGGTGGCTGGGTGTGTAACCTGTCTGTTTGACGAACTCTCTGGTTATCGCATTATCGCCAAAAAAGGTCCTCACCTTTGGTTGCTCCTCTCTTTCTTTGGATGATGGGGTCTTTTCAGGGGTAGACGTCGATGCTTGCCGAAGTCGTTTTCTCGGATGCCGGGTCAAACGACGAGGCTGTCCTTTTCTTTTTCCTTTTCCTTTATGAACAGGAGAACGACAATGATAGTGGTGTGTACTTCTTTTAGGGGACATCTTTGGGCGTTCAGGAGAACAAAAACACTGATTCCCATCGTTTGACCCAGGTCTTTTTTATAGTGCAATGCGTCGCCACTGATTGTCTTTACGTCGTATCAACTTGATGACAGGCATCACGAGTCGTGGAGGGGTTCGCAACGGACTAAATCGGTACAGTTCTTGCTTGGATAAATCCAGTGAACTCTGTAACATGCCCGATTTTTCTTGGAGTTTAATTTGGGGGCAGGTACATTGTGAGCAGCTGCCACTGCAGCTAAAGAGGAGGAGGGTGTCACTGCTGGAGGAGAAGTTCTTGGAGTCACGGGTTTCCATTGTTTCATCAAATTAGTAAGAACGAGTGCCAAATTCGGTTTAATTGGCATCACTGGCAACGAAGAAGTGGAAGAACCTGAGGCTACTGGAGACGCGGTCACCGTCACTGCAGGTCGTGGTTTGAGAATGTAAGGTTGCGTCCTGGCTGCAGCGCCTCTCCTGCGAGAAGAAGCTGTTTTCTGGGGGCTTTTCTGAGGGCTTTTCTTTTGCTTTTTCTTGGGACTTTTGTTTTTCTGAGGCTGTGACCTGGATTGACAATACTGCTCTGTGTCTTCTTCTGGGTACCTTTGGGTCGGGGAGTGGCTTTTCTCTTGGGGAGGACTTTGGGGGCATTGGGATCCCATTTTAAGAGGGTTCGAATGATGACACCTCCTAGAGAACCGCTACCTCCAGGTTTCAAGATGATTTGCATTTTGGTTTGAGTGTCGATGCGAGGCTTTGCCAGTTGCGTCAAGGCTACTTTATTTCTGTCAAAAAAGTGTTTGGTTTGATGTGGAATGTGAATGATGCCTTGCAGTAATTGACGTGCTGTCACCGTAAACCATCGTATGACTTCTCTGAGACTAGCTTCTAAGACATGAGCACGTATTTGTGGATTTTTTTTTTGCGACTGATGCCTTACAAGGCACGAATCAATTTGAAGGGAAGATAGGACTGAAGGGACGTCATGTTGACGATGTGTGAGACAGACCAAAAATGTCCGAGGTTTTATGGATTTTTTGTTGTTGTTGTTAAGTCGACAGGTCCTCCGTCTTGACACCAGTGATAAAACAGATGGGTACGAAATCGCAAATAATATGGGGTGGTGGGCTTTAAATCCACGAGTAAATAGGTTAGAATGACATCGTCGTATGCATGTGTCAGCCAAGGCGTTCCTAACTGTTTGGCTAACACTTGCACTTGCGAGTTATCTCTGGGGCTTTTAAACAAGGCCACAAAATGAGCATTAAGACTGACTGTGCGATGGGCTTTACTTTGTTGAAACAAATTTTGGGTGATTTAAATGACACTGGCATGACGATGATTCCCTTTGCGCGTAAACCACAGTTTAATTTCTTCTTCGTCTTCTCCTAACATGTCGTCGAAGATGACCAGATGTCTTTGACTAGGGTCAGACACGATCCCGTCTTCTTCACCATGAACGCCTTCCACAAACACGATGGAATCGCCTTGACTTTCTCACAGGAGGCTGTACGCCGATTGCCACTCTTTGTAACACCAGACGATACGTTGATGTGGACGATCGATCAAATGATGTTTATGCTCCATCAAACGTTTGACAAATTCGGTTTTGCCTGAACCGCTGGGTCCGGCAATTAACATGTTAAAGGGATGGAGAAGATACAATGCCTCCCAACTGGCACGATCTAAGTTTTCGCCGCTGACTTTGAAAGTGGAGGAAGTGGGAGTAGAGACAGCAGAGGTAGCCATAGTGCAGGGAAGGTCACTTTTGACACGAAGACAGACAAGACAAGAGGTTTTATACTTGTTTCAGGACACGTTTATTTTAAAAAAAAACATTGTCAAAATGCAACACGAAGGACAAAAATACATAAAAGCCAAAGGGTTAAGTACTTCAATAAAATACACATCAAAGTGGAATATAAACAAGTTACTTTATAACAGTTTTGGTGTCCTAGGGACAGTTTGTGTTGTTCTTGGAGACTCTACACTTGGCGCAGTCACACAAGTGTGCAGATCGTACCGAGACCACAGCGAATCGACTGGTAAACGAAATCCCAGGAAACAAGTCACTAAGACACACACCACACGTCGACTCCAATTCATTGGACACAATTCTCGTAATAAGTGTTGGTAATTCTCCACAGTCTGAATACCGTCATTGATTTCCTTCTACGGAATCTGTTGTATCACGACTGATAAAAGTCGTAGCATGGTAACCAATTTTTTATACCCTCTTTTTGTTACTAAGTGTACTTTTTGGACAGAATCGGTTTTATTTTAGTACCGCACCAAAACTGATTTGGTCACTAACTCACACACCACACGTCGCACAGAAGTTTCCTCTTGAACCAAGATTTGTTAGTGTAAAAGAGTTTGGTAATCTTTTAACTCTTCCGTTGGAATTCGGTGTACTATGGTCACCTTGTAAGTAGAATGAGTGGCGTCCAAAACTTTATGAATCTCACGTGATTCATCAAAGTCTGACCAATGGAACGCTTTCAAATGAATCAGTCCTCTTATTGCATTCAGATACCAGTCGTTCCAACATTGGTGACTTGTATTTTGACCAACTCTCGGTAAATGCGTTCTCTCAACTCCACAGGCAAACCAAGAATGTTCTCTTGTAAAGTATCCATCCAGAGATTACTGGGGTCCCACTAAAGGTAGGTAGTGACAGTGCGGAGACCATCGAGCATATTCCAGATAAGCGGAATCTTTCTGTTCCCACTCGTGAAGTGACACACCGCAACTGAAGCACTTAACTTTATAACCTTCGCCCAAGTAGGGGCAGGTCCTCCCAGATATTAGGCCACTTCCCTTGGAAGGTTTCGAATCGACTTTCAGAGTTGCAGTATTCAGGCAAACGCACAGGGAACGAACAGTCTTCTTTCACAGGCTCATTTCGATGAGGGTAAGGTGAAACCCGCAGAAGTTTGCTCAGGGTTGGATGACATCAGTAGGGTGGTAGTCACATGGTTTCCTCACGTGGAGGATGACATCAACAATGAAAACCAGTAAAGTGAAAAGATTTACGATAACGAGTGGCATCGCTTTCGCATCCGTCAGGTTTGACATGCACATCACTTTCGTTGGTAGGTATTGTAGGAGTAGTAGTTGTCATAGCAAAGTTCCTATGATGTAGTACGGAATCGCTGATGTCGCAGCGTACGGCATCCCTGCAATCGCAAGGCACAGCATCGCACTCCACTTGAGGATCACTAAACTTGAATGGTGTTGTCTGTTTAAAAGTATCTATCTTTCTCGCTTCGCAATGGTAGTCACAATGAAATATCGGACTTGGACGTATTCCCTTTTGATACGCTGCACAATATCGACGTGTCCGTACGGCAAAGTGAAGTGATTGGGAAGCCGCACTTGCTTCTGGTACATGATTTGATGCACTTTTCCAAGGTCCGACTAACGATTTGGTGTGTGGCTAAACGTACAATCTTGTGAGGTTGGTAGGTAGTCACTTTAAAATGTTGATCCTCTCCAGACTGCAAGGTTTCTTTCAATACCCCACAGTTCACCACTTGACCAGTGCGATAAATGAGAGTCAATCCTTTCACTTTGCACTCCGTGTGCACTTCTCCTTGTTTCTTCCGGTATTCGTAACCGTAATTTTTGGGACCGTCACTAGCAAAACTTAGAATCTTGTCGTTGGGGTGCTCGTCCGTCCAGGCTCATAAACGGTCTCCCTCGATGACAGGGTGATGTTGACCCAGGATATCGATGTAAATGCAACTGTCCGTGTCAAAATACAACACACGATCTCCTAACAGTTCTAAAGCTTCGTAAGCTAACATGGGTTGTCACGTAGGTCGCAATGATGACATTTCCAAATTCGTCGGCTTCTACAAAGTCCAGTTCTTCTTTGTAATTAACCAGGATCAAATCTTCACAAAGGACGTCCACGTATTTTATGTATTTGGTTTTGTCGTGAATCATCTGGAAGTAGCTGTAAGTATCGGACACATACTCCGTCTTAAGTAAACACGGACGTTGTACCATTTTGCCCCACAAGCAATTTAACATCATTTTGGCAAACAATCGCCTTCCTTTCGTTTTTCTCCACGTGGTCTAAAGTGATGCCCTCCTGCTCCATGTATTTCTCTTTCAATTTCTTTTGTTCTTCGGGAGAATGGCACCAGGAAGGACAGCCACTAGCTTCTTGTTTCAGTTTCAAAAAGGCATCCACGTAGTCTGCGAAAATGCCTTTCTTAGTTTGGTCACCCTTGTGGTATTTTTCTGTCTTGGGAAAGTGGTAAATTTCGTACACTTCTAACAATTGGTATCCCAAGTCCAGAGCTTTGAACAATTCCACTCTGACCCACGTTACAGTCATGGTGCGTTCTTCCTGAGTGTGCTGAAAAAGTCGGTCTTGGTTGCACGTTTTGGCACAAGTACGGCACAAGGGAAACATCAGTTTTCTTTGGCAATGGTGAGGTAAAACGGGATAGTACAAGTTCGTGAGAGGCAAGACTTTGCATTTGATCAATCCTTCGATTTGTCGAATGTTGCCTAGGTCGATGTGTTCCGTCAGCAATTGTGGATGCCCTGTGGGAAAGTGACAATATTTGTACACATAAGGATAAAGCGAACACACGTCCAAGTATTTGATTTCTTCTCCTTTATCCTTTTTTGGCATGTTACAGCAAACAGGTGGCATTCGTTCGTCCTCCAAACAAACTGTCCCGCAGGTTCAGAGGGCCCACCAACTTGTAACTTTCCACGATACGTTTGAACTCGGGATCGATTTTCAATCAGTGATCGTACTCGTGTTCCCACATTTTCACCATATGGTATCCTTGCTTGTCTGACAGGCAGGGCAATATACTCGTTGTTGTCCTTCGTCAAGACAGGGTTTAGAGGCTAAACATCCGTCACATTTTGATCCACAATGCTTGTGTTGCTCTCAATTGTTATAGCCATAGTCACATTTCTCACAATAATATCTGTATTCCAGGAATCCGGTGATACTGGTGATGGCATCAAAATGTTCATCGTGATAATAGACGTGAATGTATTTTCCGTCTTTGAAATTTTTGCCTCCAAAACAACAGAGGTCCACGCACTTCTTAAGGGTGTACTTTCAAGATGTAGCGTGGATCTAAGAGGTCTTGCAACTTTTGCATTTCAGGAATGCCACAGGGTATGTCTTTAGATAGGCCAGCTTGTTGTAACAGGAGTTCTGCTTCTCTTCGCTGTTTGGCTCGGTCCGATTGTTGAATAGTTTTTCAGGCTCTTTTCCATTCTGCCCAGTCGTTCTTGTCGGCATACGTTCGTCCCACTACGATGGCTCGGGCTAAACACATCTGGTCTTGAGGGTTGTGAATTCGGACGAGGCTCTTTTTGGTGCTGCGAAGGTCGTCAACCAATAACACCTTTTTGCATCCGGTCCTTTTGGGAAGAGAAACGTTGGCCATGTACAGTGTCACTTTTCCATCGTTGATGTGAAACATATCGTTGGATTGCTGGTCGTGTTGAATCTTGTCGATGACTTTGGAAGGTGTCAATTCTGATGACATGCTAAACTCGATTCCAACAGGTGACTTCAGACAATCGTGATAAATGGAGAGCGTCAAGCGATCGTCTTCTTTGGCTTCACATTGTCGTTTCAGTACGGCTAACAAAGAATCCCACACATCGGTGATGAACTCTTTTGCTTTCTCCAGTGGTACGTGGGACTTGAAATCTTTCAACTTCACTGTGTACATGTAGGCTGTGGTTTTTAATTTTCTAGAGGAGCGTTTATCCGTCTCTCGAATGTGGTAGTATTTTTCAGGATTTACTGGTGGTGGACTTTGGCTTGGTGTAGACTCTCTGGGCCTGGATTCTGGTTCACTCATGTCATCTTCGAAATCGCTGGCATTTATTTGAGCCAAGACTTCAGCTACTGTGCGAGGCGATAAGTCACGTTTTTGTCTCTTACTTTCTTCTTTCTCCACGAAATGGTGCGATCGTTTCATCTTGACTGCAAAAAGTCAAATGACTATATTTTAAACACCATGGTCCCCTATATCAATGTAAGATCAATGTCTTCCTATATAAATGGTCAGTGTCTTCACTCCAAATATTCATTTCATTCTTAATCCGACCAGAAACATGGAAGAATCAACACAGATCGAACTTCTGATCAGAGCTTTGCAAGGTGTCATACGAAGGTTTTCTTCAGAGAAGCCGACGGACTACTCCCCCTCCTTTCGAGATAAAAGTCAAGATACTTGCTATATCTGTCAGAAGAAAGGACATTGGTCTTCTGAATGTCCACAACGTGAAAGGAAGACAGGTATCAAAAGAGACAAAAGTCAAGATACCTGTTATCATTGTCAAGAGAAAGGACATTGGTCTTCAGATTGCCCTAAGAAACCACAGGAGCAGGAGGAGGAGAGGGTTTCAAAACAGGAAGAAGAGGTACCCTCGGAAAAGGAAGAACCCAGACACGTCAAGAAAGAGAAGAAAAGAGGACGAGAAGAAAGTGAGGAAACAGAGGAAAAACCTGTGAAAGTGAAGAAATTCAAAAAACAGAGTGAAAAGACAAGAAAAAAAAAAGGCTAATGAACTTTTTAAAGTGATGTGTTGTGACATTGGATTGTACATTTGTACCAGAATATAAGAGAAAGAATACGTAAGTGTCTCTTGGTTTTGATTTTTTAGAATAAGGACCTACACTGACGCACTCACACACGTCCTTCATGGGCAAAAAAGGGATTTTGAGTTTTAATTGATTTTGGCAAAATGAATATTATGTCTTTTCGAGAGAGATGGGTGGCCCTGAAAAATGCCGTTGTGTGTGTTTGTTTTTTTTTTTTTTAAAACAGCAAACTCAGGAACGAGAAGTAATGAGCTTTAACTGGCTTATCCCTTTGCCACGGCCAAGGCCTACTTCTAGACCTGCTCCTGTCGATGATTTGGTAGAAATCACTAGGGCTGGTATCTCAGGCGTAGCGAGTGTGTGAACGGAGTTGGACTGTTTGACTCGTGAAGGTACTTTTCTCTTGGGTCGTATTAAAGAAGTTTGATACAGTGTTTCAGACTCCTTAACTCTGCCAAAATGTCTAAGAGTACCGTCACCGTTTGACTTTAACCGTTCTCCTTCTCTTCTAGACATTGTTTCTTCTCTGCTTCTTCCTCTTCCTGTCGTTTTCTTCTTGCCTCTTGTTCTTCTCGCTGTTGCTGTTGAAGGAGAAAAGCTTGTTCTGTTTCTGTCTGCTGTTGCAAACATTTCTCCAATTCTTTTTTCTGCCACTCTTTAAAATCCTCGACGTGTGGTAAAGAAGGAGAAGGTGGCGAAGGTGCTGGTACCGTAAAAAACTCTTGTGAAGAAGAGAGAAGATCCACTAAATCCGAATTAAAATCGTTCTCTTCTGGAAGCAGGACTGTGTTTGCCTTGGTAGCCGATGCTATGCCACCACTCCTCGTCGCCACGGCTGTTGCACCCCTATTCATCGTCTTCTTAGTTTCAGTCATGTTCTAACTCTGTCGCATTGATTCACTGCGCACAGACGCTAGCGCACCTATATAAGGAATGTGACGTCACAGGCGGTTCTCTTCGGATTGGAAGACAGACTCCGCACTGTGACTGAATTTTGTAATGCGTGTTCTTCCACTATATAAATAACCGCAGTTCACTTCATTCCCTTCACCTGTTCTCGTCTATCCTCCTCTTCAACCCGGACTATCCTATGTATATCAAATCATCATGGGTTATCACTCAAATGACAGAAACAGCTCTTTGGAAACGAAGAATCTGTGTGGAGAGACAAGGCTGTCTTAAGAGAGTCTTAATCTACGGACCGGAGGTCAGACAAAGTTTGAGGAAAAGTAGAAGATCCGTGCAATGCCCTCTATGTTAACTGAATGGTGTTAACCAAAAAACAAAGGCCCTTTTCAGGGCCACTCATATGTCTCGAAAAGATTTGCTCTCTTGCCTAATTTTTTTTTACATGCAAAATGGTTTGCATATGTAAACCCTATGTCTTTGTCTGTGTCTCTATTTGTCCCTACAGTAGCGCGTATTCAGGTCAATCCCCTTGAGGTCAGCCACTTGCAACATTGTTGCCAGTGTCCAGTGTCTCTATACAGGTCCAATATTCCCCATGTTAAACTTTGCCTTGACGCTAAATTGGTTCAGGAAGGTTTTAAGTTTTTCACGCTAAAGTGGCCCAGGAGGGTTTTGTATGGACATTCCCACTGACGCTAAAGTGGCCCACTTCACTACTCCTATCGCTTTCTTAAGTCGCATATATTCTGTGTGAACAGGCTATGAAAGTGAGGTGAATTTACGAAATGATTTACTGCCGAAGAGTTAATTTTCTAAATTGCGATTCTGGAGCAAGTTTTACATATAAATAAAAATAAATTTTCTTTGTCTACGTCAATAACGGATATATTTCATCTTGTGGTGCTAAAAACAAAATATTTTAACCCGTGGCTTCGACACTCCTTAAAATATCATGTTTTGGGTACCACACGATGAAATATATCCGTTATTAACACAGGAAAAGAACATGTCCTCTGTGTATATGATAGATTATATATGATGGGTTGCATTCGATTCGTTGTATATTATGGATTTTATAATAGATTGTATACGATGGGTTGTATACTGTGGATTGTATATGATGGGTTGTATACTGTGGATTCCATATGATGGGTTGTATGCGATGGGTTGTATATTATGGGTTTTATAATAGGTTGTATACGATGGGTTGTATGTGATGGATTGTCTATTATGGGCTGTATACAATGGATTGTATATACTGAGTTTTATAATAGGTTGTATATTATGGGTTGTATACGATGGATTGTATTTTATGGGTTTTATCATAGGTTGTATACGATCAGTTGTATATGATGGATTGTATATTATGGGTTGTATACGATGGATTGTATATGATAGGTTGTATATGAAGGGATGTGTATGATGCGTTGTATATTATGGTCTGTATATTATGGATTGCATATAATATATTTTATATTATGGATTGTATATAATGGCTCAATGAAATCAAGTATTTATTAATTTCTTTGGCCTTTGAAGCTTTTGTACAACTATTGTGTAGGAAATTAGCTAATATTTCTAAAATTGATCAAGGAAAGATTAGTTAACGTTGACATACAAACCTCGAATGCCACAATTATTGAATTCGACATTTAAGATTTTATATACGAATTAAATTAGAATTTTGTTGAGACCAGTAATATCTTTAAACAGAGTACTATTTTGTATGTAAATGTAGAGCTTTCGAATTGCACCATAAACTGCATTTGCCTAAATATCTCAATGTACACCAGTCAGAGGGGGAATTTTGATCTGCAACTTCAAAGCAGAAGTAAATGTTTAATGAAGTCGATATGTACATTTCTACTATATGCACGGAAATACAGAAGGCAATTTTAAGAATCTTGTACACTGTAATGAATAATGATAAAACAGCGCATTATTTATTTTATGTATATATTTTTCCATCTCACTCACATGCTTATTAGTTTCTATAGTGTAGATGTAGTTTATACTTTATGGCAGTGGCGAACATTATGTCATCAAAGATATTCCAGTTGGGACATTATACTTACCGCAAAATAAATATTTATCGTAAAAATTAACAAACTCCTCAGTATTTTGAAGCTATTACGAAGATATTGTAGTAGTAATATATGTCTTTAAATTTTTGAAAAGTTTTTTTTAAACAATTATTGATTCAGTACAATAATACATATACAAAAAGTAGTGCCTCTACATTCAACCATCATAAGCTTATATTCAGTCATTCGTCCCTAATATGTGATAGAAGGCAGTTATAAACAAATTTGAATAGCCATACCTATATATATTGCAAACTACTACTACTACTAGACCGCTCCGGTGGCCTAGTGGTTAGAGCGTCCGCCCCGGATGCGGGAGGTCGTCGGCTCGATCCCCGGCCGAGTCATACCAAAGACTTACAAAAATGGTACTAATTGCTGCCTCGCTTGGCGCTCAGCATTAAGTGGTTAGTGTTAGGATTGGTCGGCCTGGTGTCAGGATAACGTGACTGGGTGGGACATCATGCCACATGTATGTGGCATGATGCCCCAGGGCTAGACATCACTATAATCTGCCACACTGCAGACATCGTAGCGTTAAAAAATCAAAATCTCTCACTACTACTACTACTACTATTACAACTACTACTACTATCACTTCTACCACTACTATTACTACTAATACTACTACTATTGTTATTATTATTATTATCATTAATACTACTACTACAACTACTATCAGGGCCGGATTTAGGCCTTCAAGGGCACTAAGCACTGAAAATATTATGGAGTTCCCCTCCCTCCTACAAAATGTGAATCTAAAAAAAACAAAAAACAATAAAGGTGGAAAAATACCAGTGTTGCCATCTTTCCAATTCAAATGCTTTTACATGCAGATCGAAATGGTTATAAATAATTCATTCAATTTTATCATCAACAATTAATATGAATTTTTTGATGCCCTTGTTGGGCTGGTGCCCTAAGCATTGTGCTTAATAGGTAATCCGGCCCTGACTACATCTACTACTACTACTACTACTACTACTACTACTACTAGTGATACAGCGACATTTTCCTTTGACTCACAGCACTTTGGTGAACACCTTCCTTGGTCAATGCAATCACTTAAATGTCGGAAGTCATTTGCAATCTGAAAAAATAAATAGTTGCTATTGAAGTTTGAATTTATTAAAATCATTCTTGTGGTGATTATGTAATGAATTTGCTTGTAATTAAAAATGTAATGAAGTTATGGTAAGTAAATGAAAAAATAATGTTGACCTGCTACAAAAGATGACATAAAGAAAAAATGAAATAAAGAAAGCTTCTAAAAAAAGAAATGAAAACAGCGATAAGGGTATGAGCAGCATCGAGCACAAAATAGCTTGCAAACCGAATCTCGCTCTTACGACGTACGATTATGCACGAGCGCCATTTAATCGAAAAAACGTAATTAATACATCATGGATAAATAAATGATTTCACTTGAGTACTCCTTTCAAAAGGGAACGTATGAAAGAAGTGGGAATAGTTTCTTTTCGCGAGTCTTTCATTCCACGAGTTTCATAAATTTTGTTAGGAAAGAACTCAAAATGAAGACTGTTAAAATACAAAAATGTCGATATCATTGAATGAAAGAGCAAAATAGAGCAGTGAAATGAGTGTGAAATACATTCAGAATTCCGCATCACCTCGCCCTTGCTTTACATGACATCATAATGTGTTTATTATTCTTGTTGCACACACGAGAACTATGACCTAGAAAAAGCAGTCACGTGATATATTCATGTAAACGAGTTCCTTGTGACAGATTAATTTGTGCATATCTAAATATTCGCTACGAAAAATGCTTAGAATTCTGTTCCTTTTCGTTGGATACCAGTTTTCTGGATTTTTGTGTTTGCTACAAAAAATAAATAAATAAATAAATAAATAAATAAATAAAAATAAATAAATAAATAAAAAAATAAAAATCCACAATAACAATGAGTTATATGTAATGACAGTATAACCCCATTTGCTCCACCACCATTATAGTACCCAGAAATAGTAATTTTCTGCTAAACCACAAAATCAGATTCCCACGAGAAGTAATGGATTTACAGTAGAAAAGAAATTCAAGCAAAGTTAATACCAATGGTCATTGGTTAAATTACAGAGCCTAAAATGGTCACCAAAGAATATTGTAATAAATGTAATAAACTAATATTAGAATTTATATACTTTTAATATAACTTGCAGAAAAATAAGTTTGGAGCAGTTCTGGTGTTCAAACCAACCGTTTTCGAGTAAACGACATGTTAATGCAATTTTAGTATTTTTATCTTAAGAAATTTAATAGTTTGATCGGGATATAATCGACTGGAAAACGACTTGATTGAACAAAGCATACAGACCTGAACGTCAACGCCCCACTCGACGTCATAGTACGTATATCCTAAACGTACTTCAAGAACCACGTTATCTCTACAAAGGTAGGTGTCCAGTAATTCGCATGTAGACGGCTTGGCGAAGTTGAAAGACTGGCACTGGTGTTGAATACAGAATTGTGCACACTGTAAGGCCGATGCGGTAGTAACATTCATTAAAGGAGTCACAGAAAGAGCTCTATGTGACAGGGGTACCGCTTTGGCAACTATTTCCCTTAAACTGCCTGATCCTAATACGGGCATTAATACTACATATACTACGAAGCAGACCTTGACAAATTTTGACATAAATCCTTTCATCGTAGTTATTTCTGATCTAACACTTATCAAATTCGTATCAGATTGAAACACCCCTTCTGTCCTCGAAACCAGAAAACTATATCTCGTTAATGAAAATAACTGTTTATATTCTAGCTGTCATTTAACCATGTTTCCAAAGTCAATACTTTAATATTCCGATCCAATATTACACAATAAACCTTATCAAGGCTATATATTATTTACTGGTCGTGGTGCTCGAGTTCAAATGGATTAATTAAATGCACAATTTCAGCCTCATTTCGACGTCAATGAATATATCTTCAGCGTTAAGTGATTTATCCACACCTTAATGAGATTTCCATGAATATAACGCAATGAAATGACTCTCAATTCCTGGCTTGCGACCAAGTCTGATTAAGAATGCACGACAATATTGTTGGATGCTTTCAGCCACCGAGTGTAAGAGAATTCGACATCAGAAGTGCTTTTAATCGATGTCAAACGATGTATCGCCAGATGGATGCACCCCTGTTGCTCTGATTAAAATGGAATTAGAATGTCTCATTATAAACATTCATATCCTTGACCTGCTAGTCATGGACGAATTTCATGAACAGAACTAAAGTCCAAACTTAAACTGAATTCTAAATCCCAGCTATATTATTGTCTGAAATTTTAAGTTTGACTTAAAAGATACCTATAATTTGGGTAAGTCTAGACTTAAATTTAAAAATTATATTTACGAAGTTGTGGTCAGGTGAAGAAAATTATTTTTCGAGTATCAAATGAGTGATCAAGATCGAGATTGTCTTCGTTTTCGTCGCCATCATCGTTGTCGTCGCTCCCATAATCATCGCAACCGTAATTAGCACCATCGTTGTTATTACGGTTAAAACTGTTTCATCGTCAACACAGTCGTCGTCATTGTCATCATTATCATTACCGTTCCCATCATTACTATCGTCTTCCTTGCTATCGTCGTTGGTCTGTTTAAGTTTTGTTTTCGTCCGACCAATCCTCTAAATGAATTTGAAATTTGAACAGGATATCTCACAAGCAGAATATTTGCTAAAATTGATTTTCCAGTTATCTGAGCCATGGTTCGCAAGGTTTTCGGAATTTAGGTATTACAGCTATTTATCTCATATACCGTATTTCGGCCAATATAAACCTGACAAAATTATATATATTCCTTTGAAGTGACTCCTAGGAACTACAAAAAAGGGCAACAGTAACATGTTCGCATTTCTCCTCTACTGGTTCTGATAATTGCCAGGATTAGTGTTAACCAAACCAAAGTTTGTAGTTTCCGTAGGGTAGTCTGGTATTCTCCGTCTCACGAACCCACCCACCCCCAACCCCCCAGGCTAACCTTAGTCGTGGTAAGTACACGATACGTGTCATTAGAACTTGTTTTTGAAATCGATTTAAATTCATGAAACTAGAAACCTATGCCGCCTTGTGTGATATTACTGGATGTAGAAATTTGATTCATATGTTTATCAAATGAAAAAGGGAAAATAAAAATGTCTTTTCTGGAGTTCAAACAGATCACACACTTTGGGTAGACTACCCAGCTTGAGTTATATTGATCCAGGAATCCATTATTGCTCCTCTTGGATGAAAACAAGTTCTGGCGCTATTTCTATTCCTCGTTGAATTTCATAAAGGCTAAACAAATCTTAATGTTTTCAGGCGGTCTATAGAAAACTAAAAAATAAATAAATAAATAAATTAACAAATAAATGAAAACCGGTAAAAGATCCCAAACGTACTCGGTTTCGACGGCAAGAGGGGATTTAGTCTACGCTTCTGATGCGAGAATATGTTCATTGGTACCCGGCCTAAACTAAATTATCAAACCAATATCATAAGCAAGTAACTAGTAAATCTGTGAATTCCGATGGTTAGTCAGAGACGTCAGTCACATAAAATTGATGTAATTCCCATAACATCTAGTTTGTGAAATTCCCCCTGAACTCCACTGATTGGCTTGTAGCTACATATCAGCGCTGTTCATCTTGGGATAAAGAGATTTTGTACATTCACTAAAGATGGAGGATAATAGACATCTGCGGCCTCCAACTTTCAGAAGTACTCATTAAAATAAAGTGGTATCTCAGCGAACGAGACATCTGAATGGTACCTCAGTGAATGAGACTATAAAGCGGTACCTCAGCGAACGAGACTATAGAGTGGTACCTCAGCGAACGAGACTATTGAGTGGTACCTCAGTGAACGAGACTATATAGAAAGCCACAGAATCGAACTGTGCCTTTATATTTCTCTTTTCAGTTATATCACCTTTCTTCAAAGTTTTTCGGTTTCACTTATTTTCGTTTTTCTTAAAAGACTACAGAGAGCCGTCAAAACTTCATATTTAGGATCGATAAATAATATTTAGTCTTCATACAACTCGTGACGAAATTTCGTTCTAAAATATTTATACATTTTTTAAAAAATCAGTCTAATTGCTTAGTTTCCATAGTCACCTGACAATGATTATCTACAAAACTCCGCAAAGTTACGTTTCTGTACAGTCCAGTCATAGAATCCTAGAGCTTTGCTAGATTCTGATGTGGGCAATATGGTACACTCACAATCTTCTTGCTGACACTCATGTCGTCAGACATTTGACGCCTGGGCCAGCCACGTTCTTCAATTGTTAGTGAAGTCCTTTAATTTTGTCTTCGGAATATCACCAAAAAATGTTCATAAGAAACAGAAAAGTGCTGCCAAACATTTCATATGCATTCAGTCTTATAAGTTTATTTTGTGTATTATATCTGCAAGGCGAAATCAGCCCTTATTGTTTTCTGACACATGAGTTTTGCCATTTTTTGTAGAGGGCGCTGCATTGTGGCTTGCAGCGACACTGTAAGTCGTCAGGTTTTATTCTGCTGTTAAGTTGCATTGAACTTGGTCCTATCCATATGATCATTATTTATTTATGTGTAAGTGCTTGTGTGTGTGTGTGTATTATTGTATATATATATATATATACATATATATATATATATATATATATATATATATATACTATTAGTAATTCAGATATATATATATATATATATATATATATATATATATATATATATATATATATATATATATATATATATATATATATATACTATTAGTAATTCAGACACAAACTTGGCATATTATGTTTCATTTTTCATATTGTTTCGTGTACAAGCTACTAATCAATTTCTCAGTTTCTATGTTTTTAAAATAATCTGTTTCCGGCATGTATGAGATTGTGACTGAAGAAATTGGAATTTTCTCTCGATTGTTTGAAAGTTATGTGTTAAGGTAGCCCTACACTAATTCAATTCTTTATGTTTCCTTCCTTTTTCTACATTTGAATAAACTCCAGTGCATTAGTTACATAACCAATACACAAATACCATCTTATTTATATTAGATTCTAAAATATCAATGTTGTTGATTATTTATCGTTCTATTTGCCTGAATTATTGATTTTGATGTAATTGTGATTATATTTCCCAACAGTTTGGTAATGTACGTATCACGCTCATCAGCCAGATGTTCAACTTCAGCCATTGTTATATTTATTTAGTAAAATATCCCTTCGTCGTCACGTTTGCGATGTAAGGAGATATCGAACTGTTCTCAAAATGTCATATAAATATATTCTCAAGGTATTTTTTCTAATTAATAGTCTCTCTTTTAAATACAATGTTCATCTTGTCAAATTCGTAATAAATAGCTAGTTTTTTTTTTTTGTATTAAAGCTAAACATGAATTTTCAGTTCAAAAGTCACCGTTGACCAATTCTGTAGCCGGCAATGCGTGAATAATCGTGTGTGTGTGTGTGTGTGTGTGTGTGTGTGTGTGTGTGTGTGATTTGGATTTTTAACGTAGCTTTAACAAGTTTCCGTTCATATTGCTGTGATGTCTGCAGTGTGGCAGTTGATAATGATGTCTAGCACCGGGGCATCATGCCGCGGACATGTAGCATCATGTCCCACCCAGACACATTATCCTGACACCAGGCCGACCAGTCCTAACACTAACCTGTTAATTCTGAGTTTCAACTTAATGGAGTTGTTGCGCGTCGAACAAGAGCTGAATGGTATACGTATGTTGTTTTCACTGTATCGAGCATTAATTTGAAATCTTTATAACTTCGGGTTTTTTTTAGCCTAATGTTAGCGATATTTTTACCGTATACTTAAAGAAAAGCCTTACAGTTCTTCAGACTGAAATAGTTTTAAAATAGTCCGTTTTTCAGAGAGGTCTGTTATATCATGTACGGCTGTCATCACATTGATTATGTGTACTAGTAATAAATAAATCATAGCTGGCTAGTACACATTACATTCTATTCCCTCATAATTCAAAGTAATAAATCATGCTCTTTAATGAAATTAGTATAGGTTTTTTTATTAATTAAACTATTGGACGTTTGAACTAATCGACGAAGTAAGGTGCCACTAGAGCCGTGCAGAGTGCGACTGTGTTCATTACAATCTTTGCCTTTTTAAATGAGACACAAATCAATAAATATAATGGATAAAAAGTGACACATCCTGTCTCTAGGAAACGTTCTGGTCTGTTTGTTACATACACATGATCGTTTAATAGCAGTTTCTGTAGACTCGAACGGCGCACAAAACTGCGAATGCAAGTTACATACATTTATGTTATTTCGTCTCTGATATTTATAATTTAAACAAGCAATACCAGTTTATCACAGGAATATATATATATATATATATATATATATATATATATATATATATA
>JAECUM010049962.1:0-10321 GCA_016617855.1 Megalonaias nervosa | reverse complement strand
AAAGTAACAGATTACTACAGATGTTTGTTCGTGAGGCTTATTTGAACAACAATGTCGTTCCAAGAACATCATGAAATTGTCTCTGGGTCACTTTTGCGTTTTGAAAGGAGCCACCATCTTGAAGACACCCGAACAAAGGTCATAGTCGATCATCCTTTCTCTGTCGTTTTGTCTTTCTGCGTGTCTGTTGCTACACAGAAATACGCAAAATTTACATGCACGGTTTTGTAAGATATAAGTTAATTTAAACTTTGATTTATTTCATATTATTTCCTCTGAATGATTCATATTTTTTTCTTTCTTGTAGGTACACAATGCACAAAACATAATAAAATGTACCACATATGCGCATTTTATCGTTCATTATATTTAACATTGAGAAACATGTCAATTTTATTATAATTTGAAATACACGTATATAAAGTTACATACCCAGAATTTGTTCTTTAAATGCATTTCTTATTAAAGGGAAATTATCCTAACAATAGGAGTAAATAAATATGCGAGAGAATCTTGACTTTTCGACAATAATCTATGCATCTGTGTTAGTTAAATACTATGAACCCGTGTCTAATTGTGCTGTAGTTTTGTCATCATTAAACAAGCTTTATGACGAATGATTGATTTATGGGAATACCGTATGTATTAGTATATAACGAACGCTAACTGCCAACAGCAACGACCCAGATTTACCGCCGAATAATACGCCATCCAATCAGATTCTGCTCCGTTCGCTCTGAATTATGAGAGAAACGAACAAAGTCGATCCGGCCCATTATGCAATGACATATCTATGTCTCCGCTGATGTCCTGTAGGCGTGCTCACATTAGCAAATACGGTACAAAATAAGGAAAGATTTTGCCATTATTTTCATGGTGAGCGGGAAATATTTACATACTTATATGCATAATTTTGGGACAAGCATAGCTATACATCAATCGTATTGTGAAGTACAGGAATGGACTTATCAAGCGTACAAAAACACCGAAGCAGCAGCATACAGACAAATTAAGGGCAACTGTAACTATTAGTGTCAGGAAAATGAAATGTGTTTCGTCATGCCTAATCAATATCTATTTCCAAGAAGTATGAATGACACCGAATGGAGTGACTTTGAATATTTATAACAATAATCGATTATAACGTATTCTAATGACAAAAACAAGCTGTCAATTTAAAAAATATATATGTCATCGTCTTCAATAATAAATTTGGAAATCCTCTCGTGATAATTGGGCTAAGGGTAGAGTTAACAGTCTGTTATACTCTTTAGCAGCGTTTCAGAAACCTTTCTTTAGGTGGTTTAAAAAAAAAATACTTTTGATCACTGTATGTAAAAAGTAACACGCTGCAAAGAAAGAAAGCAACCTGATCTTACCATGCCAACGAAAATAGGTGCACGTAAGCGCTGTCAGTTAAAAAAATGTCAAAAAAATATAAAATGATGCATACGCCTAAAAAGACTGTTTCAAGACACATGCTTAAATTTTGACCCTCTCTTCATAATGCATCTCAAAAGCCATTAAAGTCAAAAGAAATAAAATTTTAATGTATTTGTTTTTATGTAACACTAAGCCAAACGTCAACAGCATAGACCTTGGTCTGCCGCTACATACCAGATCTGCTTACACACTGAGTCATTCTTCCTGTTAGCTATATTTGTCTTATTTCTGTACACTACGTGGTTGTTTTGTCTTTTTATCTCTTACTTTTGTGCGACTTCTTGTCCCTGCAGATTATCATTAGCATCTGCAAAATGACGAAGTGATCTATCAACAAAAAGAGAATCCGGGCACACGGGTTCAGACACTGTGACCTATAACTGCATTCTTCTTGTATGAAATTGCAGATTTGATCCAACACTACTAAAAGTTAGGTTGCGTTTTAAACTGGCACATCCGATAAGCCATTGCTCCAAATATCATCCAGGAATCTTTTAGCATCGTTATAAATACATCTCCTTTGATCTTCATTGGTGTCAACATCAGACTTTCAAAGAAACAAAACGGAAACGCGATCTGCTACCTTTTCATACCTGACATATGTATGCGAAGGAAACAAAATAAAGGATTGCAGTCACTGGAAAAATAAAACTGAATAAGTACTAGATTATCTCGTGTTTACGGAATTCTCTCCAACCTAATTTTGGATTCGAAATTGACATTTTTATTTTGTCAGTATGGAAGAGGAGCTGTCTGTAGACGTTTCAGTTGTCTGATATCAACTTGTGAGAAAGTATAATACTGACAACTATTCAAAAGATGTATAACAGAAGTCCAAATGGCAGAGAAAATAAACTATAAATGCAGTCAAAATAGCTAAACGTAGCAAAATTACATTCATTTACCATGTGTCCACGCAACATTTTGAACCGATTTTGTTTTGATAAATAGTTTGTACACCTGGTGAAGTATATAATTTGCCTGATTACGCTTTCGTTATATACAATCATTGTTCATACATCATTTTGACCATGTTATACACGTATCTTTTCGGTACATATGCAGATTAACATATGCAAATTAAATTATCACTAAATCACAACTAAAAATCAATGGAGGCGGTAAAGGCAGATGCATTTTTCATAGTTATGATTGTCATATCAAAGCAGGCGACAATTTAAAAATGTCAAACAATTGCACAAGTTCCGGAATTTCTGCTAGCTTCCACCATTCTCTGCTTCTCTTTCTTTGCATGCTCTTCCAACAGTTTTCTAGCTTCTTCATGTTTGTTGTACTCTGCTACTTTCAATGGCGTGTACTGAATCTACGAGAGAATATATATATATATATATATATATATATATATATATATATATATATATATATATATATATATATATATATATATATATGTATATATATAACATTTCATTACATTTTATCTCAAATATTACCACACTAGATATAGATATACCTGTTATAGAATACACTTGTCAACGATCTCGCCCCTGCGTACCCCCACCCCACCCCAGTGCACGTTGGTGTTGTATGTTTTTTAACATCTGTTTATTTGTCAGACTAACAAATCCCAACAATAAAACGTACCAAACCTATGACTATCTCCTAACTTCGTATAACTAACTAATAATTACGTACCCTTGCCCTATTAATTGATAAAGGACAACTTTCAGGAGTCACGGTACTAATTCAGTTGCCATAGTAAACCTATGCAAACACCATGATATTAAAAATTCAATAACTTAAAATTTCTGAGTGCCCATGATCAAACCTATATTTATCATAATAGATGACACCTGGATGTCAGCTTCTGTGTAGAGGAAAGGATATGAGCCGCGGCATTTTCTGGACCTGCATGTGTTTGAAACATGTGCTTTCAATTCCGCACCAAAGAGTCAGGTGCTAATTTTAGTAATGAGTGTTCCAAACTCAAGACTGTTAAAGGACTGGAATTCCATCAATAAAACAATGTCTCTATTTGTTTTCACTTACAACTAGGATAAGCTCTCAAAAAATTCTTTTTCCTAAAACATAACGTACATTATTAACCAATCCTGGCCACCCAAACCCATATATACTCTATTAAATGTTCACCCATTTCCAGGCTGGTTCACATTTTTCCATACCATTAGTACGATGTGTACTTCATAGGTCTTAACGCGATGCTCCGTACTGGCAGTTTGCTTGTAGGTGTAAGGGAGGTAAACTGCTTAAGTACACAATTCATTCAATGCAGTACAGTCTCCCTTGAATAAACAAAACTGAAGATTAATCGAAGTTCAAAACTACCTGAGTGTTACCTAGATATAAAGTCAGAAGGATGATGATCACAACCACTACTACTTCTTGTTTCTCACTCACCTGATTCGTCAGCTGGTATCTCGCCTTGTGTTCCAGAAGAACCTCTATACTACATATCTGGTTTGCGGAAGCGGCGAGATGAAGGGGAGTGTTCTTGTCCTGAAAGAGGAGTATTATCACTTTTAATTTGTTATAATATTAAAGTTCGTGTCAGTTTTAGTAAGAAAATGTTTTTCTCCGATTTTCAGATTCGCTATTGTCATTAGGTAGAATGACAGATGCATATGGACCAATATAAATTGGAAACACATTATATTTAAGATAATACGTAGTTTAGAACTTGCATACGGGTACTCGACCACGATCTGCTAATGATCCAAAGCAAAGCAAAGTCACAACAGCGCTGATCTGAAATCTATTCCTTTTAAATTTCAGACCATCCCGATACCTTTGTAGGTATGAACCAAACTTTACAACAGAAGAATCCAATTAACTCCAATGGTTAGAGCTATCCGTGTCTAATATGGTTAGGAATTCTTGTAAGAATAACGTTAATAAATGGTTTCCTTAATGTCAATATGTTCCGGTGCACAAGGAGCATACATTGAACACTTAATTTCAACTCTTACTCGTGCTCCATAAAACGTTTGTACAAACAGCATACCGCGTATTATCAATACCGAATTATCGTGGATTTGTATTTGAGTGAATTAGAAATTATTCCTCAGTGTAAAATGATATACCAAGAACGTGTTATCTGAGTGCAATTGAGTATTAGAACGCGCGCGCGCGTGTGTGTGTGGAATTACTCTTTCATTCACACAACAACTTATAATTGGAACGTCATCGCCCCCCCCCCTCCAAAAGGGGAGGCATAAGTTCTGTATTGTAAAATGTAGGTAAGATATTCAACGTTTTGCAATTTGCCAATAAGTGGTAGTGAAGATTAATGCAGTAATTAAGAGTACAAGTTTTGTTTTGTGATGGAAATGTATGATAAATGCCACATGAAAATTTATTAGCAATAATTTTGAGTAAATATATTACGATCAGATTTAAAACTCGAAATAAAGGTACAAGGTACGACCCATGCAGTAAACTAACATTGTTACTCATTGGAAAATATACCTGGCCCGTAAAGCCATGGCTTGAAAGTAAATGGAAATACAAATGTATCTATTGGTCCTCTTGATATTTGGTCGAATATACTATTGTCAACCAGAGTGTTGATAAATAGGTTCGACAACATATCTCCCGTCTGATCAGTGTTGGCTCTCTGGGGACTCCAAGATTGCATTTTCCTGTATCGTCAGTGTTCGCTTTTCGCAGACGTGCAATATTGTAATTTCTCCGTCAAATACATTACCTGATCACATTACATTAGGACAACTTTCTTTTGCTACCTCTTAATTCAGCCTTCTCAGAAACACGAAAAACGTCTTTCTGTCCTAATATTTAGTTAGACTAAGGGACGCAACTCGTACAAGTTAACTACCCTTTCTATCCGTTAAATGGCCACCGTTTTTTATGCTCGGATGAGCAAGTGCTTACTTTCGCTGCCATATGTACTTCCGAAAATCCAGTTAAAGTCTATAAAATGTACAACTTAAATGTAACCATCCACATTTCATTTTCAGTGGTACAGTTAGTTAAAATGTTATTTTTTGCATAAAGCATTTTTTCAAAATAAAATCAGGTGAATTTATTAATAGTTTTGCAAGTATCGTTCCAGTTGTTATTGGCACATTTGATTGCGATAGGTAACAATCATTGTTCATTTTCACCGGAGAAATTTTCCGGCGCTGTACTATATAACTATTACACTTCTGTATATGTTATGATGTCGGGATGCTTTCTCCACACCTGCACACCATACACAGGCGATTCCAATCAATATGATAAATACAACTCAGAAGGCTTTGTTATCGTTATGTCAGTGAGTAGAAATGGCGTTTATATATTGTAATCCAGCTGTGGATAAGCATAGACCCCTCAAATAAGGTGTGATCACTCACAAATAAATATGGCCACACTTCTGAGCAATGAGGGCTTGGAATCTTTTACCCTGTCCGTGCAAGAAAATATTAAGAAAACACGTCCAACGTGAAGATTTTCAATTTGACCAATACGGCAAAGACGAACTATGTGCATTTACAGCTGTCAGGAGTCTGTTATATCTGACTGGCGGGCGGCGGACTGACCGATCGACCAGACCGACCATTCCTATGAAATTCATAGCCAACCGGAATTACTTGTGTAGCCGTCCGACCGAGGCAAACCGCCCGCACCGGACCTGTATTCCATAATGTAATCGCGATTGACAGCATATAGAATTTTTTATATTAATTGGGCAAAATGATGATGCATGCTGATGATACTTCATCGTCATTTCCCGCTGATGATGGTGATGAAATGGAAACGCCGGAACACGCAGATCCGACAAAAGAACGGACGGAATTTAGTAAACGACAGTGATAGAGTAAATCTATGGGATTTTGTCACCGTCGGAATGGCATCATCCATCTTCAATCCAATCTACCTAAAAGGTCAATGCCTTGGTAGATGTAGACTACGATGACAATATTTCAGAATCTTGCCACAATGGCAAAAATTGCAAAAATGCAACTTTCTCACCTCACTGGTAAAATGTCATGTTCAGAGATATTTTCTTCACATGTACCTTGTCTAGATGTTTATAAAGTGCACAGATGACTCATTTACGCTGTATCAGAGTCAGTCAGGATCGTTGTGTCCACTTCCTCCCTACCTGACTTCGCGCAATTGACGATATTTTCGTCTAGTCGAAAAGACCACTAACGATCGTTGCTGTTTTCCTATGCACTCGATCCCTTTCGGTTCTCCATTTCTGTTAGAGCGTCGAAATGAGGGGGAGAGAAAGCAAGAGGCATAAGAGTTGCCTTTTAACTTCCAGCGCAATCTACTACTTCGGCACGACCCTGTTAGGAACGTGCATGAGAAGGGGAGATTGCCGCCATGGACTTCGCAGTGGTGGTTCTCAGCAATGACGGGTCATATGGTTCTATTTTCGCCAGGGAGGGGGAGGGAGAGAGAGAAACACAGTTTCTCCTTCCCCATGCCTTCCGTCTGTCGTCAGTGATACGTCGTCACCCACGCCCTATGGCGCCCCACTTAAGGTTCCAGACTACTCCTTTTCGTCAGATTCGGACCAAGCATTCTTGCAAAACGAAGGGTGATCCAACCGTGTCAGAGGGTCTCCAGATTTCGTTATCCGAATCCGTTCACTTTCGGCGTCCTACCTTCATGAGGAAATTCCCAAACCAACCCATGAAAGGGGTGTTTATATAGAAAAATCTATTGTTTCTGCTTGTAAAGGGTGGTGCTGATAGTACAAAACCGCACAAAACATGCTTCTACTCCAAAACAGTTCTGGTTACGAAGTCCAGCTGGAATTGAGACCTGCGATAGAGATGCGACGAGTACTCGATCAGACTTGACCGACTCTTAGTTCCATCGACCGGATCATATGGTCACAGTCTAAGCCTTTGAACCTGCACTAAGAGTTTGGGACGTTCGCCGCAGTAACGGTCGCGTTCATGCACGACAAACATGCGGTAAGTTTGATTTTGGATTCACAACATGGACAACCTTACTTCCAACCTTACATCCATCACTGTGTGGTGAATAAAGAATTGAGAAGTCGGACATTGTCCTTTATCAGTATTTTTTGTCCATTTAGGTAAGGAACCTTTTTGTCCTTTATCAGTAATACTTGTCTATCTAGGTAAGGAACCTTGAAAGCATTTCAACTTGGCATCTTCCTCCTCGAAATAATCGTTCATCTGTCGGAGAAGGCATCAACCATGACGATGCACCTTCAAGAAGACGTTACATTAAGTCATATCCTAGTTCAGGACGTCCTCCATAGAGAAGAGGGATGAAACACTGCAAAAATTTGGTTAGTATGGTTTTTGGTTCACGGCATGAACAAATTTATTTCCCTCATTTGTAGTTCGGGTTTGATAGTCAGTGTAGACAATTCTTACCTTATACCTTCTCAACATTTTGTTCATCTAAATATGGAACACGTAGCACATTCTAACTTGGTGTCTTTCTATCAAAGGCATCGAAAGAATAGCTCATGATTCCGACAACGCATCATACAAGATACTGTTAGACGAGGCAGTTTCTTACAGCTACTCAGCTCCTTTGGTTGCTCTGTAACAATGCTAGTTTATTACTGGACCTGCGATGGTCATCGGCATCGGGATTCATTAAGAGAAGGCTCTTCATATCGACGTTTTTGGAATGAAAGCCATTCTCAATGCCTTCAACACGTGGGTAGAACGTACGGATGGAAACATGGTCCTGTGATGTACCTCTGGAAGGGGAAAGCAATCACCAGGTCTTTGCTTGGCTGTAGGGGAATACCTTCATGGGTACTCCATATATTAGGTATTATTCAAGTCTGACATATTATTGGTCAGCTCACTGTCCTGGTCAACTCATTTTCAAGGGAGGACAACTTCTTCATACAGAGTTGTTTGTCATTTCTCTTTCAAAAGAGCAGGTACAGTTCTAAGAAGCATGGACCTTATCTGCTCTTTTAATAGCTGGAAGGTAATGTGGGCATACACCTTTCCTCCATCAGTTTTGATTATGAAGATCATTAAGAAACGAGGGACTCAGACTACAATAGCTCTGTTTGCCCTATGGGTCAATGACCTGCTCGATGTAGTGACCTACGTACTAATACGAGTCGTAGCGATCTCTACTCCGTTGAAGCAGTGGAGATCGCCACTATTCCAGCCATGTACGGAGAACTCCTCCTTCTCTTTTGATTCCTTTCTGGGATGTCCTGATCGAAAGGAGTTTGGAACTTAATCTTGGAGAGGATCTCAAAGCTGAAGCCCTCCAGTTTGAGGCCATACAAGGGGAAATCGTGTGTTGTCAATGACTGGTGTCACATCCATGACATCATACCACTCAAAATACCATTCCCCGACGCCGTGTTTCTTTCTCTATGTCTTGAAGACAAGAAGGCAGCCCCTATGACAATCAAGGGATACTGTTCCACGATCTCAGACACCTTCAAATGTAAGAGACGATTTGGACCCAACAAAGTAATCTCACGACTTGAGGCCTGAATTTTGATACATCTGGACTCACGCTCACTAATACTAAACCCCAATGGAATCTCTCCAGGGTTTTGACATGGCCAGACTCGTCTAAGTTTGAGCTATTGTTTTGCCCCGTCACCAAAGCAGATATCGTACGTGACTTGAAATTTATGAAAACTCTAACTTAACATGCAAAGTGAATGAATTACGTGCGATATCCGTAGATCCGAACACATTCAGTTCCGTTCTGTTTGTCCTTTCAATCTAATGACAAAACTTGGTTTCTATATAAGAACAGCTTGTTGTTACTAGTCAGCCGACGATAATTTTTCGTTTCCACTTATTGATCGATCTGTCGAGAGAGGTAAAGCTGAAAGACCTTATAAACCCTCAGAAATTACCTGAGATATACGGGCAATTTCCGTATCAACTGTATGCTGAATGCAGAACTGCATGATGTAACCCCGCAAACGCTGGCCTCTTGGCTGAAGGAAGTTATTAAATCAGCGTACTCTGTCTCTAACAGGATCTAGTACACTAGTGAACATTTCAGCTCACGAAATACGAACAATGTCTGTTGAGCCTAGCCCTGAACGTTGTGTAACAATTCGGGACATAGTGGGTAAGCGTAGTCGCTGACAAAGGTGGATCACATGTTCATTACTCTTTCATGTTTAGTTGTTTTGCCATTTTTATTTTTCATGAAGGTTCCTTAATAGTACATAAATTTGGCATATTTCTACTTTTTACACATTTGTGAGGGAACGAATTCAAACTGGAACAGCTTGAATGCCCTCTTATAGGCTTACCATGCCTTCTCAAATTTCCATTTTCTTGAAATGGCCTCGTTAAGGAGAGAACTAAATATCGTTGGGTTAGTAGTAGTTGTACAGACAATGACCACTCTCCGTCGATGAAAGCACAGCCCGTTATCCAACCATGAATTTCCCACTTTCCTTGGATTCACCTGGAAACGTTCCATGAAGAGGCAATAATCAAGTGCTGAAGCACCCAAGGATCTCCCACACATGTGTATAAACAAATAGTCTCTTGTTGTGCTAAGCTAACATTAGGAAAAAATAATCCTTTGAGTAGAGAAATCATGTTCCTACTGGGTGACATAAGCAGAGGTTGGATGCCCAGCATCTATTCTCCTAATGTAATGTAAACATATAATGTATTTGATAGAGAATGCACATTTCTTGTATTAAATTGTTTCTCCAATAATACTTACCTGATCACATTACAAATAATTCTTCCCATCTTTGCCCGCAATGTGAACATCCTTTAAGGTTTAAAGTATTAAAACTGCACATCCGGCTATAACAGTGGCCTAGGAAGTAGAAAGGAGACATAACTCGTAAGAGTTGCTTCGCTTTGTATATATATATATATATATATATATATATATATATATATATATATATATATATATATATATATATATATATATATATATA